>JBBBWG010001226.1:0-65689 GCA_037176905.1 Azolla pinnata
GGCATCGGCATCGGCGGCGGCGGCGGCGACGGCGACGACAACGGCGGCGACGGCGACATGTCGAACGACGCGGGCCGTCGGATCTCGTCCAGCGACGGCGACAGGTCGAACGGCGCGGGCCGTCGGATCTCGTCCAGCGACAGCACCGCCGCCGCCGCCAGGGGGCCGCCTCGGATGGCTGGGTACTGGGAGCTCAGATTCAGATTCAGATTCCGATTCCTTGCATCGATCTCCTTCTGCGTCTGCTGGTAGATCTCCTGCAGAACTGCCGAGAAGCTCGAGTTATCCAGCCCTGCTCCTCCTCCTCCTCCTCCTCCTCCTCCTCCTCGCAGCTCCTCGTTCCCTTCCATAACCCTAGAAATCATCCTCTTGCTTCCCTTCGCCTCTCTCGAAACAGTACACAGCTGCCTCCTCCTTTATATCATCATCTTCATCATCATCATCATCATCTTCTTCTTCTTCTTCTTCTTCTTCTTCTTCTTCTTCTTCTTCTTCTTCTTTTTCTGTATGTGTGTGCCCCTCTCTTTCTCTTCTTCCTCTTTCTCTGCCGATCTCACGCGGACAATCGCGCACACCAACCGTGGCGGCTCAGTCCATCTCGCAGCAGATCGGGCCCGAATACACGAAGAAACAAACGCATCGATGCGCAGAAGCGGCAGATCAATGGGGAAAACCACGGGAGGGAAGGCGACGGAGAGGCGAAGAAAAGCAAGGAACGAGAGATCGACCTTTTCTTTTTTCCTCCCTTCCTTTTCCTCCTCCTCCTCTCTCCTCCTCCTCCTCTGCTGCTGCTTCCTGCTGCTGCCTCTGATTCCTCCTCCTGCGCCTGCTCCTGCTCCTGCTGCGACGACTTCCTCTGCTTTCTCCACTGCCCTGCTTCCGAACTTGCCCTGCGGCTTCCTGCGCCCTGCTGCTGCTGCTGGGACTTGGTGGGGGAGAGGGAGGATGCAGGCAGCAGCCAGACGAAGGCTAGGGAAGGCGCAGGAGATTCAGCAGAAACGCCTGCCTGTACCGTGAGAGCTGCAGAGAGAATGAGAGCGAGGCAGAGAGAAACCCTAGAAGAAACAGAGGAGAGGGGAAGAAAGAAGAAGAAGAAGAAGAAGAAGAAGAAGAAGAGAAAGGGAAGAACAAAAAGTCCAATGAAGAAGAAGAAGAAGAAGAAGAAGAAGAAGATAGGCCCATGTTTGTTTTTGTGCATCATCATCAATCAACAACTTGGGGGGAGAGAGAAGCTTATCCACCACCACAAAAAGGGCCTTCTCTCTAATATCTCTATCCAATCCCAAACACTCTCTCTGTTCTGTTTTCTGTTCTGTTCTGCTTCTGCTTCTGCTTCTGCTTCTGCTTCTGCTCTTTTCCATTTCGTTCCGTTCTGCTCTGCCCTGCTCTGCTCTGCTTTGTTCTGTTAAGTTCTGTTTTCCGCCGCTCTGCTCTTCTGTTATGCTCTTATGCTCTGTTCCGGCTCTTATGTTCTGTTGTGCTTTACTCTTTCTCGCCCACTGCTCGATTCGATCCGTTGCCGCTTGCCAGCTACAGCTTCCACCATCGCTGACATGATGTCGCCTGTGGGTATGATGTATGTATGTATGCATGCGTGTGTATTGTGTGTGTGTGTGTGTGTGTATGTAAGCACAACGCGAACATCCATCGCTTTTCTTTCCATTGTGGAAGAAGCCATGGCAAGCCATGCGTCCGAGGAACTGCTCTGCTCCTCTCTGTTGGAGGCCTCTTGTCGTGGCTCTCGATTAAGCAAAATGCCCCCCCCCCCTCCCCCTCTTTGGCAAATCATGTACAAATAATGCAAATCGGGTGTCCCAATTCGTTCATTCATTCGAAAACGTTGTCAGCGGAATAACATTGTTTGCATGAAGAGCGTAAGAAAAACGTTCTCACACGCTGAGGCTCTCCGTGAGGCCATTCGAGATCTTACTTCTCCGCTCTAGCTACCGTGGGGCTCTTCGATTCATGGCCACAGAGCAGGTTGTAAAAATAAATAAAAAAATAAAACAGCAGTTGGGCCCTTTGATAGCGCATCGGAAGGCAAGACGTGAATCGGAATGGCGCGCGGATTCCGAGCCGATGTGCTCGACATTCTGAAAGCTCTTTTATTGCGGTAGCTGTCCGTGTGCCCCAGATCGGTCTTGATCTGCTCATGCGCAGACAGCAACAGGCAGACGGACAGACAGCTCATCCGCAGTATCCATTGTCTGCTGCTGCTGCTTCTTCTTGCTCGTCAGCTTCTGCAAAGGACTCGGTATGAGATTTGTCCCCCGTAATTCACAAAACTTTCTGATGCATGTGAATTGTACGAGTACTAGATTTGTGGCTTGCGCTACAAGCTGGTGCTGCGGCTAGGCTACGGCTAGCTAGCTAGCTAGCAAACAAATCGGCTTTTCCAGATGCACTAAACAGTCCCATTGATCACCCTCTCACCGCTTCCCTTCCATGTGTTTATTCCCTGTATAAGCTCCTTGAGAAGCAGCAGAGCAGTGAGGTTAAGAGCCGCGTTTGTTCATAATTGGCTTCATTTCGAGATGGAGCCTCATGTGCATCAGCGACTCTAGGCCAGTTCCCGAATCTATGAGGAAGGAAGCGATTTGATCTATCTGTGAATCAGAGCAACTTCGCGAGCACTAACACTTCAAACTACGACTTCTTCTTTTAATCGAGGCCACAGGCATCGTCAACTGTGTCTGCCAAGCCTCACGAGCTTCACTTTTGTTTGCTGTTTTTCCTTTTTTTTTTAATTTATTTTTAAACTATTTGCATGAGGAAGACTTTCGAAGGGGTGAGCATCCCTCTGTAGATGGGTTTCTAGAAGAGAACGTTGAAGCGAATCGATACTCGCCGCCAGATTCTCGAAACCATGAAATGTCTCTATATTGAGATCGAGCTTTCGAGAATCGAGCAGTGCGTGAGAATCTTATCGGTGATGATGAAGATGACGATAATCAGAAGAGCTCAAGCTTCCAAGGGAATATTGTCAATGCCAGAAACGAAATGTCAGAAGACAGTTAAGTAGCGTATGAATGTATGTATATGTAAGGAGACTATAGATGATGACTTAGACTCCGCAAACGATACAATTAGTGAGGACTGTTGTGATGCGTAGATGACCCGAATGCAGCTGACCACAAAAGACGTCAACCGCACAAGGAAAAACTAATACTTGACAAAATCTCAACTACGGGAATAAATCATGCATTGGCTTTTACAACTTGTAACATGTGTTATCCCACCAAGTGCTCCTAACATTAGCCTACTACTAATGTTTGTCGAGCATTCTTCCGCAACTGATGACACGCATGTATTCATGTATACGCATATCTTCGAATCAAGGATTTCTGGGAAAGTCGGTCTCTTGGCTCCAGCTCCGTTGAGCTGAAATTTCTTCAACCTCGCGCAGAGCGCATCAGATGTAATTGAAACCCGTGGTCTGGATAACTAGGATTTGTATCAACTTGTTGCTCTAATCGCTACCTTTTCCTTTTCCTTCTTCTTCTTCTTCTATCCAGGCTGTTGTGCCATTTCTAATAACTACGACTCTATCGTGAAAGCATAAACTCGGCAGGTAGTCTTGACATCTAAGAAAGGCAGACAGACAGAGCACTTCTTGAGAAATGTTCTGTTTTGTTCGGTGTGGGTTCAAATCATCGTCTAACGGGGGCCAATGGAAACAAGCTGGGCAAAGCACACAAGACAATCTCAGCCAGTTCATGCATACCATACATACACATGTACATATGCATGTTTTTGGCGATCCCAGGTGCAAGCCCACACATACCATAACAATACATGCATATGTATGTATCTACCCATCCCAGGTGATTGCCCACAAATACTATTGATTGAACGCACACATACATACATACACACACACATACATATGTATGTATGTATGTATGTGCATGGCGGTCCCAAGTGCGAGCACATACATGCCATAGCATACATATGTATGATTTGGCCAAACAATGCATACAGATGTATGTATCTGGCCATCCCATGCGACATCCCATACATACCATGGCATACACACATACATGTGTATGTGTGTGGCTGCTAGCCCACGCATACCATACATACACACACATGTACGTGCATGGGGGTCCCAGGTGCGAGCACATACATGCCATAACATACATATGTATGATTTGGCCAAACAATACATACATCCGTATGTATCTGGCCATCCCAGGTGCGAGCCCATACATACCACAACAGACATACATGCATGCATAGATAGATAGATACACACATACATACATGCACAGGCACACATACATACATACATACATACATGCATACACATGCACACATACATGCATACATACATGCATGCACACATGCATACACACACATACATACATACATACATATGAGGAAAGCAACAACAGGAACGCAAAACGCAAAAAGCAAAACGCAAAAAGAAGAAACGCAGAACGACCTTCCGTCTTCTTCCTCTGTGTTTTTCTGTTTTCTTGTTCTTTCTCTTCTCCTCCTCCGTCTGCTGCTTCCATGGCGTCGACGCGAGAGCTCCAGGGAAGCCGCCTCCCCCCTGCGTAACATGCCCTTCTCCCTCTCCTCCTTCCTCTTCTCCCTCGCCTTCCTCCTCGGCTACCTCCCTCTCGCCATCGCCCCCGCCCCTTCCCAGGTCCTTCGGGTCGGAGCTCTCTTGGATTCCGACTCCGATCTCGGTCAGCGCTGCCTCCATGCCCTCCAGCTCGCCGTGCAGAGCGTGAACGCGCACCCGCTGCTCCTCCAGGGCTTCTCCTTGGAGTTGGTGCCTGCCAATTCCTACTGCAATGCCGTGGCCGGTGCCTCCTCAGGTCAGTAAAACACACACACGCGGACACACACATGCCACACAAGAAAGCCAAAGAAACAAACGGAGGAAACAGGAAAGACGCGTTTATGCAAATCATTCTTGTCTATCTATGTCTGTCTGTCGGTCTGCCTGTGTGTCTCTGCCTGGAACTGTATGCTGTGTATGTAATCTGTGTATATGTCTGTATATGTCTGTGTTCTTTGAAAAAACCAATAATCGCCCGAAATGTCCCTTATATCCTGGGTGGGAGTTGGACATCTAATCTCGGGTGTGGACCAATGGCAAAACAAGAAAGCCGAGCAGAGCTGGATCCCTCGATCTCGATTCATCTGCGATTGATCACAGTCAAAAGAAGAGATAGGGGCTTTCTATTCATCTAATTCTAGACAAAAAATCTCAACATTTCCAAGACATTTTTTGAATGATTTGAGGATTGCAAGTATCTGGTTGTTTCTCAGCAGACGCGAGAGGGGGGAGGTTAATGATATATACATTTCGATCCTTCACCTGTTCATTCGTGCAGTGTCTGTATGTCATTTACATTGTGTGCATTCTATTCCTCTATTTCTAGATAAAATTTCAACATTTTCAAGACATACTTGAATTAATTGAGGATCGCAAGTATCTGGTTATTTCGGTGTTTTACCTGTTCATTCATGCAGTGTCTGTATGTCATTTAGATTGTGTGCATCTATGGCATGTACTGGGGATTCTATTCCTCTATTTCTAGATAAAATTCCAACATTTTCAAGACATACTTGAATTAATTGAGGATCGCAAGTATCTGGTTATTTTGATCCTTCACCTGTTCATTCATGCAGTGTCTGTATGTCATTTACATTGTATGCATCTATGGCATGTACTGGGCATGTATTGTATGCAACAAACAAAGAGAGAAAATGCATGGATGGAACAGCAACTTGGCTGCTGGGGAGCTGGGGAGTTGTGGCGATGTGCGGGCCGCAGTCCTCGAGCGTGGCCCACTTTGTCTCACACCTTGCAGCCCGAACTCAGGTCCCATTGGTCTCATTCGGAGCTACGAACCCAACACTGTCGGAGCAGCAGTACCCATACTTCACACGCCTCGTGTGGAGTGATCTCCTCCAGATGTCTGCCATCGCTGCCCTCATCAAGTACTACGCGTGGAGAGAGATCATGGTCCTCTACATTGAGGACAACTATGGCAAGAACGGGGCCGATGTTCTCGAGGATTTGATCGACCAGATTGGTTCCCGGATTGTGTTCAAGGCTGGCTTCGATCCCGCCGCTGGCAATGACACCATCGCCACCGTCTTGTCCCAGCTCAAGCTCTTGGAATCCCGGGTCTATGTCGTCCACATGCATCAAGCCATGGCTCGCACCGTCTTCCTCGTCGCAAACTACTTGAAGATGATGTCGCCTGGCTACGTGTGGATCGTGACCGACTCCGTAGCCAGCAGCTTGGATTCTACCCATCTCGATCTCGAGTTTGTGCGAGCTACCCAAGGCGTGATCGGCACGCGCATGTATATCCCGAAGACGGTGCAGCTGCTCGCCTATCTGATGCAACGAAACAATGCAACAGGACGGACAGATCTCCATTACTATTCCTACGAGCTTCTTGCGTACGAATCGTTGTGGATGATCGCTTATGCCCTAGATCGTTTCCTCCAGCAGGGGAATTCGTTCGAATTCGTCGCATCTGATTTCCCCTCAGACATGCCTGGTGGAAACTCTGATCTTGCACAGCTCAAGGTATTAGCAAACGGTGATGTTCTGCTGCAGCATATAAGGAACACGAGCTTCATTGGCATCACAGGTTTGGTAAAGCTGGACGAGAGGGGAGATGCGAAAGGAATATCGTTTGAAATTGTGAATAGGGTCGGGACAGGTCTTAATGTTGTTGGGTACTGGGTGAATGGAAGTGGATGCAGTTCGACTCCGCCTCCGTTTCAAATCGATGGCTTGGTGCATGAGGTTGTTACAGGCAGTGGTAATACGGAGGCTTCCGGAAAGCTACAAGAGGTAACTTGGCCTGGTGGTGTGAGCACAGTGCCCCGGGGCTGGGTGGTTCCGAAGAATGGAATGCCCTTGACTATCGGTGTCCCTATCAAAATTGGATATCCTGAATTTGTGAGTGCAAAGACTGATTCTGCTGGTGTAACAACATATCATGGTTTTTGCATCGATGTTTTTGAAACTGCAATCACATACCTTCCATATGCAGTTAGCTACAAGTTTGTACCCTTCGGCAATGGAAGCGTAATGCCGAATTACGGTGAACTCATTGAGAAGATCGTAACCAAGGTAAAAAGTGCGAACCAACAATCGTACCCTTCAAATTCATGTAATTCGGTATGTGCATAACATGAGGATGATAAAACCAGAAATGTATAAATTTCATGATAAGTAGTAGAGTAGCGGTAATAAACCACAACTCACTAAAAGGCATGTAGTATAATTTTTGCAATAGGCACACATAGCCCATGTGAAGTTGCATGTGTATATGTAGTGTGCGATGAATCTTGGAAATCATGTCCGCATTTGTTCATAGAAGTGCTTAAATTCCATTGTATATGTGGACAGTGCAGGAATATGATGCAGTTGTTGGCGATGTGGCTATTACCACTGCACGTTCAAAACTTGTGGATTTCACACAGCCCTACACAACGTCAGGACTCATGGTAGTTGTGCCAATGAGAGGAGAACCTCAAGGTTATGCTTGGGCATTTTTATCTCCTTTTACTGCAGCCATGTGGTTGGTCACATGTATCTTTTTCTTGCTAACTGGCCTTGTGATATGGATACTGGAACACAAGAAGAACAAAGATTTCCGAGGCCGCCCGAGAAAGCAGTTTGTCACTACGCTCTGGTATGCCATTGATCCTCGGAAAGGAGTGTAAATATGCTGTTTGTCTAATTGCCAGATATCTGCATAGAAGACATGAAAACAAATTGCATTCAAAAGCTGGTAGTTTGTTGAGCTTTCCTTTGGAAGTATGCAGATATATCCATATACAAGTGGACGCATCTAACAATTTGTTTTGTGACAGGTTTATATTTTGTACCCTGTTTTTCTCCCAAAGTAAGTGGCAAGTAGGACTGGATCGATGTTTACAAATTTCCCATTCGAAATGCAGCTAGGCAAGAAATCAGACTTTTTACCAAGGATTTTGCGATTCCGTTTTGTTTCGCAGGAGAGAAGGTGAAAAGCACACTGGGAAGGGCTGTGCTGATCATCTGGCTGTTCGTAGTGCTCATCATAACATCGAGCTACACAGCGAGTTTGACATCGATTCTCACTGTCGAGAAGTTGTCGCCAGCATTTCACAGTTTTGCTGGATTGGTAGAGAGCAACGATCCCATTGGTTTTCAAGGTGGGTCCTTTGTGGAGGATTACCTCCTGCAGTTGAACATTGCCAAAGAGCGGCTTGTTCCTTTGGGTCCACTATCGAGCTATGCGACTGCTCTGCGAAAGGGACCCCGCAATGGAGGGGTCACTGCGATCGTGGATGAATTCCCTTACCTTCAGCTGTTCTTGGCTACTGAGTGTGGCTTCGCAATGGTCGGACAAGAGTCTACTACGAAAGGAGGTTGGGGCTTTGTAAGTACATTGTTCATCTCAAAGGATTTAGCACTCAAAATTTAACATAGATTTCAAATGCGAAAAAACTCAGAAGTACATTCAATTCAAAGGATTTAGCACGCAAGTTTTAACATAGATTATTTCAAATGCGAAAAATTTCGGTAAGTACATTCATTCCAAAGGATAAGCACTCAAAATTCAACATAGATTTTAAATGCGAAAAATTTCGGCCGGCTGTGTTCTATGTGTCGGAGCTTAATTTTGTGAACCTCAGGTAATTAATATCCCTTTGTAGGCTTTCCCGAAAGGATCTCAGCTTGCCATAGACATGTCATCCGCAATCTTGGAGCTCTCAGAGAACGGTCAATTGCAACAGATACATGACTTGTGGTTAAGTGGCTATGGATGCTCCTCCGAGGTTCAAGTACAGTTCAACCAGTTGAACTTGAGCAGCTTTTGGGGGCTGTTCCTGATTACGGGGGTTACGTCTTTCTTTTGCATCATTTGCTACTACATCCGAATGATCTGGCAGTACAACAAGTTATCCATGGTTCATGAGCCGGATGTTGTGAGGCCTCGTGATGGGAAAGCAGCATTGCTCAGATCCTCTCGGTTTCGCAGAGGTGCCAGCTTCTTGAAGTCCCTGGCAGCCTTTATAGAAGCAGCGGAGATCGACGATAGGAGCTGCAAGAAGGATTCGAACAAGGACAGGTCCCCAGAAGGCAGTGCTACAAGGATGTCATCGAGCGAAAGAGCAATGGGGATCAGTACCCGAGACTCTGTTGCATCAGCCGAAGACACGCAGTCGGAACTCCGAGAGCTTATCAGGGAGCTTTCGCTCCAGTTCAAGAGAAAGGATTCAGATGGAATGATCACGATCAAAGAATCAGAGCATGAGGAAAGGGACAGCCTGAGCAGCGGAAGACAGGGAAATGGCGATCCGTCATCAACAGAGAGGAGATCAGGCACCATGTATCATGAGGCTGCTGATTTCAAGCCATTTGAAGAGGATAGAGCAAGTTCATCAAATCCATCGGAAAAGGTTGCAAAACTGGAATCGAGCACATCAAATCTATGTTATACATTCCAAACAAGTGAATTGATCTCGTCGAATCAATGGAATGGTGAGGAGGAAGTCAGTTCAAGCACATGAAATCAATGCGATGAGGCTAATAAGTGTAAACCCAAACGCATTGGCTCGGTGGAAACAACTCACTGAGCGGTTAAAATTTGTACTGATTGAAGAATGAACAATTTGCAGAGCCATGGGTAGCATTCCAGTAATCTGATTCTCCTGTGAAAGTTGTAGTTATTGCTAATGCATATTCCAAATCCATCACAAGTTTTGCCAATGTCATTAAGTCTTTCAGTTATCCATTGCCATTTCATGCGGGGGGACTAGCACATAATAACAATACTAATATACCTGTAAGAATCTAGGGGCATTCATGACATTGTTTACGGGTTCTTTATTCGATCATTAGCTGTAACATAACATTTTACACGAACTTTTATTTGATTAATTGTTGATTTTACATGAACGTTTCCAAAAATATATGTACTGGAAAAAATCAAGGTGAAGAGCAGTGTTATTGATATGGACTAACGGACCAAGAAACTAATAAAATACATGTATAAGAGAAAATTGAGGCTAAACACTGTCATTTATTACAATCCATTTATGACCTCTCATCAAATCAATAGCATTGCTTTCATGTATTTTCATTTTTTGGTGTTATATCTTATTAATAGTCTAATTTGTTTTACGGCCTAATAGACTTAACCCAAATTTTAAGTTTCTCGTATGAAGATTTCAAAGTGTTATGGAAGGCTTAAGCATGAGAGAAATGGTTAGGCAGCTTTTATAAATACATTTTGGAACTGTCATCTTTTACGCCAAACTTGATTTTCTACCATTTATGATTTTATAAGTTTACTAATGCCAAGAAATGGAATACGAAAACTTTTCATGTTACATGGCATTTTGTATAACCCAACTTAACGACTTTATGTTTAAATTAAGTATTCTAAGTATTTGTAAATTTTTTTGTTAAGTACTTTAAATTACGTGGCATAACTGCTGTACTTGTACAGAGCAAGATTTTTGAGACTCAAACTGAGTGCACAAGCAAAAGTATACACACGATCATTGGATTGATTTTCCACGTTCGATAGAGTTTACTAAAAATAATTCAATCAATTCTTTGATGAGATGCATCATGCAATCGCTTTGCAAATACAACATATAATTAAATTTCTACAACATGATTGCATGTTGACATTAATGTGAATACCCTAATTCACTTTCTACTCACAAATGCAACAAGATAGCTCCATTACTCATCAAAAGAGCCGTTTTTCTTGACATTAAAATACCTTAAAGTTGTAACTGCAATATAATAATGCCAATGAATAAATAATACACTGACAGCAGTGCACCAACAAAACATCATGTTCCTATGTTTTGCCAACCAATAGACTGCAACATTGCTACGGGAAATTTAAGTTACCATGTAAAAAACTTTTATCAGAGATGGGGAAATAGGTCACATTAACACAGTGGCTTAGGCATTATGCATGTGTATATGCTACCACTCCTAGCCTCACACATGCATCGTGTGCTCAATCAGATCTAAATCACAGCTGCAACATACTCAATAATAAATCAGACTAAAATTGGATAAAATCAATTAATTCAGTTCACAACATAGGGCGTGGCGTTTTACAAGATAATGATTCAAACACAGATAAGGGCTGTTGGAGGCGTAAAGAGAAAAAACTCAAGCGCATGCTACGATTTATTCTTCTAAATCTCCGTACAAAAGGAATGCATTTACCTGCTATTAAAGGGGCACCTAAATTCACTACAATGGGAAAAAACTACTTTCCTGGCCCACTCACAACTGAGCTTATGCTCATCCATAGTTTGCTTGAAGATGGATCATTGCCGAAACAAGGAGCCCATCTTCTCCCTTCGAAAATACATAGATAGATCCCAATATATGTAAATTTATGCATAAACACCAACCGCTTTAGATTCGAAGCTTCATCCATCTTCCACGTGCTCACATCTGGGTGAAGTTTTCTTTCTCTGATTGATCCATTCCATGCCACATTCTTCTTTGTCGCACATCCATTAGGCACTGATTTATCTGCAAGAAACAACAGCAAATTAGGTCTCGGACCAGATCTATTGCACTACTGCACTGTACTCACTGCTAAATGTCTTTTTCAGCGGCAGAAGTCTATCAAGTGACATTCAAGCAAACCAAAACATGCACCTGGGATTCTCATCATTTTGTCGGGTTTAACAAGCACCATTCTATAGAACTACTGGATTCTTGATTGTTCAATTAATCAAATTTCCATTCCCTGGGCAAGATGTGCGATTTGGTTTTCACATCTTGAAATTTGATTAACAGTCCTCATAATGAGAGATCATAAGCCTCGACAACATTTAGTGCTTTATTTTTATGATGTTCATCTTCTATTCATTTTTATTCATTTACCTCTTTCAGTTTCACAATCTCCCGGTGTGCAGCTGCCAGCAAGTCATCTTTCAGAAGGTTACAGCTTTGGTCATCATTTTTCATCCTCTGCATTCGTTGCTGCCGCAAACCACGTGACTTTCTACCACTCTCTTTACTCTGAGAGCTATAATGACCATCTAAGTCATCGATACTCTGCTTGGTATGAGTTTTGTGACATGAACATACACTCATCGATCTGACTGACTCTGTAGTTGGGGTCATGCATTCATGCCCTTCCACTTCTTTTTCTCCCTGGTCTTTGCCATATAATTCACAACCATCCGCTTGATGAGATTGCCTTACTTCAGCGGCTTGAAAGCCTTTCTGACCTCCAACTCGCATTGATTCCACACTACTCTTGGATTTTGTCTGAGGCTCATATGGTGAACACATCTGTTGACTCAAAGACTGAAATTTCTCTTGCCATTCCACCAACTCAGCGCGGAGATTCTGATTTCCATGGCGTAACATCGACTAAAATCCAAACAAACAGATCTGTGTGGTGAAATTTTCTGGCTACAGGTGCATACATAATATAGCTTCACTAATTACATCAATTTAGGTCACAAAGTAGTACCCACCAGTTCTGAAAGGAGATGTTGCTTTTCAGCTCCAAGGATGATTCTTGCCTTTATGGATAAATAACAATATGAAGAACGATTATGAGTTTATTGAACGTCAAGGGAATCAAGTCATATCTCCAGAACTATACATTTCATAGGCTAAAACTAAATTGCCGTTAGAATTCAAACTCACCTTGCGAAGTTCATGATCATAATCTGCTGATGCCATTCGTTCTTTCTGAAAATCTGCTATCTAATTACGACAAATAAACTGTAAGAACTTGATGAAGAAGAGACTATAATTATGATATTCAGTGCACCTGAATTCTACTAATGCCATTGGAATATATTCAGCTTTCACGTAGTCAATTTTTGTATAAAATGAAATTAATATATCCTTGAAGTCAACCATCTTTTGAATGGTAATTTTGGTAGATTTCATGAATATAATGTCAATTCAAAAAGTACAGATTGGATTGCGAAATTAATGAACTAAAATAGGTTTTCACTGTAATAATCAAGCAGACTAACAGAACATAATACATGCATTGCAGTCCGAAGCCAGCAGTGCATGAGAAGCATTGCACTTGATTACCTGTTGTTCTAACCATTGATTGTGGCTTGTCATTTCTGCCTTCTCTTTTTCAAGATTTTGCACACGTTCTTCAGCCAATTGAAGCGTTTTGAACTGCGTTCTTGAAGCCTCTAATGTGTCATCAAGTTTCTTGGTTTTGTCACGACATTCAATCTAATGGAATTTTAGAAAGCCTTTAAGTGGAGTGATAGGCAAACTAGAACTGAACAAAGACATTGATTTGAAAATAGATCATACCTTAGCTGCTTCAAGAGATTTCTGCAAGTTCATAATCTCCTTCTCTGAAGATTTCAAAACATCATTATTGGTATCGGATGCAGTTTTCAGGTTAGCCTCCTGGAAGAGTGATGAGGAAACCGTTACTTCATATATAAATACTTGTCACTCGAGCCCACAACAATTAAAAAAGTTTAGCAGAATAACTTACCAATTTCTCAATTTTCTCTTTCATACCCTGTAACTGCCCAGCCTTAGCCTGTATTTATATAGATCAGCAAATGCTTTACAGAAGAAAATGTATCTTTTACGCAACTAGTTTGATCCTGAGAATATGAGTTCAATGCATATGAGAGTTGAAGTGGAGTAATTTTTATGGGGACCTTAAGAACAACAAGAATCTGTGTATACTGCTTTCACATGAACAATCGTCATGCAATCATGTTATAAAGAACCATTTGAGATTACATACATGGTAAAGTGTACGGCATTCTGCAACTTCCATTCTAAGCCTTTCTGATTCCTCTTCTTGAGCTTTTATCACTGAAGAAGCATGCCTTTTCACCTACAAGAATGAATGGACAGTAGCTAAATTCATAAGATTAGGTGGAATTATTATCACATTGCTGGCTTAGATACTTATACAGAAGGAACCAAATGAAGGGAACTAAGGAGAAATAGATTACCTTATCCAACTCCATAGTTGCTTCACGGGCTGCAGCAACTGACTTTGCAGCCCTAGCAGTCTGAATGCGAGCTTCTTTTGAGACTTCCTTCACAATTTTAGCTCTTAGCTGTTCAAGGTCTCGAGATTCATCTTTTGCAGCTGATCACACATCAGAAGACACGTAAGGCAATACATATCAAGCAACCACTTATCCTCGTCATATTAATTCAGTAAACAAAATGTGCACATGAGGAAAGACATCAAACAATTCATGAACCGTCTATGTCGAAGACTATGCACAGGCATACAAGTTTTCAAATGCACATATTAAGATGCATTTTAAGATGGATTCAGAGGCTCGTAAGAAGAGTTTGATAACCCACAGAATGTTATCAGATGTTCTAGCTCTTGAACCCTTGATTGGAGCCCAGCTGCTGCAGCTTCAACCTCAGCAAGATACTTCCTCAGTGCTTCAGTCTCAAGTTCACTTTCTAAACGTGCACTGTTGGCTCAGAAAAGCAAAGTCCACGATCGTCAATAATTTTGACGTAATTTTCCCATGGTACAGAGTATGTAATTATAACAAAATCATGGAAATATAAAATATTCAGATGTTTTTCGGTGCAAACTCATCAAGATGAGTAAATTAGAAATCATAATCTTTCATTTAATAACAGTACAATCAATAAAGTTTGCTGCTGAGTGCTATCAAACAAGCAAATCACCTCTCTGATGCACGCAATGCAATTCTCAGCTCAGAAATCCTCCGTTGCAGACCAACCTGTGCGTACAGGGCCTTTTTTGAATATGTAAACCAGGAGGTTGTTGTTCCTTGTTACTTAGATTTTGCAAGAGAGTGTTCCTTATTATAATTTATGAATCCATGACCATTGCAGTAGTAAAAATCTTGCAAATCAATGCAAGCGAATAGTAGTTTCTGTATTAAGCACCTCATCTGCGCTAGGCAAAATAGCATCAAAGATATCAGATTGTATCAGCATTTTTCCATTTTCATCTGTCCAGCGACTTGTGTGCTCTTTTAGGCAAGTTGTATCTAGATGCATTATTGTATTTTCACCACCAATCTGCCTTCCCCCAGACGATATTGGACTCTCCAACATAGAAGAGATTGATGCATTTGAATAGCCATATACTCTTTCACCACAAGCAGATGCAGCAGACTTTGACAATGTTGCTGAGTTTATTTGAGGAATATCACAGCTATCATTTCTGTTATTTTTTGTCACTGCTCCACCCTCTGCATTACAAACCATTTTCCTGTTAGAAAAGTTGTTGAAAGCTTCTTACTTGTAAATATGGATCTCCTGTTAAGGATAAGCGTAACGCACATAAGCTCATAAAATCCTTTAATCAGCATCTCAGAATATCAGAGAAATTTTCCACAGCATAAATTTTTTTCATAGGCGATACAGAAGGGAAGGAATAATTATAACAGACTTATGGTGACGAATCACAAAAGCACTGGATTCGTTTGAATTTCATTCAAATACAATAAAGAAAGGGATCTATGTGCATAATAATGAAGAACCAGTGACTGGTGAAAGAATACCAAATGTTAAATCTGAGTGTGTAGGAGAATCCAGCTGACTTTTTGACCGAGATCCTTCAGGATCTTCCCACCAATGAGTTGTAAATCGACTTCCAGATAATCCACTGCTTGGGTTGTCATACGACAGCATTCCAACTCCCTTACAAAGCACGGGAGTCCTAGACTTTCCCTCATCTTTGTAGCAAGAGCTCCCGACTTCCCAGTTACTATTAATTAATGAGAGAAGAAATACTATTAGCAAAGTAGTATTCAAAGAAAAAATCCCTTTCATGAATAATGTAAGACTTTCCATGAGATAAATAGAACCATGTATTGTTGTGATAATCAAGATTCCCTCGATTTCATTTAAGGAAACAACATAAACCACTAGGTACACAATTTTCTGGAAATTAACATTAACTTAGAAATTATGAGCAAAACCAAAGACTTGTGGGCAGATTTGGTATGATTTTCATATAATATATGAAGGCATAAAAAGTTTTGTATTCAAGGAAATCAGTAAAAGTATTAATATAGATGGTCTAATGATATAGTACTGAGTAACTGAATGATTCGTTTTGTAATCTTTACAATACTTGGGAGTACGAGATGGAAATTATGTGTTTTGGTGAATGTGATCACTGTACCTTTTCCTAGAAAAGTGATTGTCATGGCCTTCAAGATGGCAATGGAAACGGTGATTTCCATTCTCTACGTTTTGCATGGCTGGTTCGGGCATCGCTGTCACATAAAATGGAAATTTTCTTGAATTGAGATAATCGAGAAAACAAATTTGTTTTGTTTGTGGAATTCTACTGAAGTAACAAAGACAACTTCCTCTTTGTGTAAAAATAAATGAAAAGCTGGAAAATTTTATTGTGGATCAACACTGAAAGTGACGCAAAAAATGTACTTTGATTTCTCCGGTGTCAGATGAGAATATATAAAGAAAACAAAGAGCGCAAAGAAATAGAACTTTCGAAGGAAACTAAAGAATGGCTACTTTTGTTAGTCGAAAATGATAGAAATAACAGAAAATGAAGACTAAACGAATGCATCATTAATCGAAAGAACAAGTGATAAGGCATATTTACGCTTACCTGCGTTGTTGTGTAAGTTTTCGCAAACAGTTGCGGTCTGAAGCGGATTGCGATAACAGCAAGAACCAGACAGTGATCCTCAGATTCGAGGAATATACTAAATATACGGCAATATTCTTGGCAGAATAAACGAAAAAACCAGAATCGCTGCAAAAATCGGCAGCACTGACGCCAATGAACACGTAAAGTTGCGGAATTCGAGGAGAAGACCGAGCGGCTAATTAAGAGCGGCGAAATGTTAATGATAAGCGAGGAAAGATTAGGGCGAAGTCCGAAACAATAATGGTGAAGAATCGGAGGATTTTCCAACGCAGAAGACAAGGATGATGCCAAGAAAAGATCAAAGGCATTGCCGGCAAATCTAAGGCTGCCTTTTCTTCTGACGGAGGGTACCGATGAGAAGCACGAGCTCTCTCCTTCTCTCTGTTCTCTTCTGATTTTTCTCCTTCTTCTTCGTTTTGCTCCCTCGTTCTTTCTTTCTCCTGTATCCGCTCACGACGAATCCCTTCTGCTTTCTGTTGAAGCTGACGATATTGCCCGCTCTGTTCGGCGGCTGCTCGTGTCTTCCTTCTCTTTCGTGACCTCTGTTCTCTTTCTTTCTGTCGTTGTGACGCGATGGAGTGGCGATGGCGGAGCTCTCCTCTTCTCTTCCCTCTCCCTTCTTTTCTTTTCTTTACTGTTTGTTCTTTCTCTTTCTTCTTCTTCTTCTTCTTCTTCTTCGTCTTCTTCTTCTTCTTTCGTTCTTCATTTCCCGCCCATTTTGTTTTCTGCGTTTACAGTCTTTTCAATTTTTCAAAGTATTCATTTTATGTTTTTATTTTCTTTTTATCTTTTATTTTTTACCTCTTTTCTTCTTACATCGTTTTTTGTTCTTGTTCTATTTTATTTTGTACCTCAGAGGGACCCCAATTTTTTGAGCCAATTATCTATTAACCAAGTAATCGACTGCCATAAATTTTGATAATGCATAGAAATCTAACTGATTATCCGACTAATTGATCGATTTGTATATAATATTTGATAATGCATGCAAATCAACTAATCAAATACAACCAAATGTCGTTCTAGTTAATACCAGTGTATTGGATTAACCTAATCATTAATTGATTGATTTATTGTCACGCCAATGATCTTAGAAAAGCAAACATCGGTTGGAATTTGATCTATTTGACTATATGTCTAGTAAAAAGCCATGTGCATGTTCGTTGTTACCCAATGCCAAAGATACGGGGCATGGATCGATTAAGAGATTAGGCAAGTGACGAATAGGGAGAAATAAATAGTGATACATAATTACACTAATATTTCTTACGTTGGTATAGAGAGCATACAGTAATGTTTGTGTATCCAATTATTTGTCATTAGAGAACAAATAGAAACAACAAATACAATCATGCGATGTTCATATAAAATAGAATATCACGTGACATGGTATCTAGAAAGGAAATCAATACGCTTGTAGGGCACAAATGTTCTTCAATGGGCCCAAGCAATAGGCTAAGATGTAATGAACGAGGACTGAGATGTGATAGTAATTAGGACAAATATGTAGAAAGTAATTGTTGCTAAGCTACCGGTAAGATGTCAAGGCAAAGTCATGGTTCAGATGTTATTGATATGTGGACATGCCACGGTTGAGCTCATGATCGTGTTATGTATGAGTTGGGTTGTGATTGCAACCCTTCTTTATCATGCTAGGTGTTTTTCTTCTTGTGCTTTTATGTTCGTTGCTTACCACATCACGAGTAGAAGGAGCTTATTGGGTTTGCACACACCCAACTCTTGATCCAAGGGTTTGTTTCCTTTTTACCTCGGTACTAATGAAGATGAGCCATAGGATTTAATTGTAATGGTTAATGGTTCAACATATGACTTCATATTATTGATATTTAGAGGAAACTTTCCTCAAATTGGCTACGGCATGATATATAAATATGTTTCTCTTTTTCTATTTACAATACGATAAATGTTAAAACTCATAGTGATAAAACACCTAGGTAACTTGGATTTTGTCTATAGTTGAGTGGTCTAACCCTTTTTCTTTTATTTTTTCCATCCTCTTTGCTTAATAATTATAAGATATATTATGGGAGTACAATTAAAGTTTTTTGTGTTTTTTTAATTGCATTGTTTTCTAAGTTTATCATTTTAATCTAAGAGGACAGCCAAAAAATGATTATAATATTTTATATTTGCCGGTATCTTTTCTCTAATCCTTTCTCTTTTAAGAATTATTACAACCAAAGAAACTTTCTTGGCTTTATTTTTTTTCACCTTTATTCCTTTTATTATTGATAATTTTCCTTTCTTTGGGTGTTCTTTTTAATTGTTAATACTAAAACACATGGGTGTTATATAGTTTCGAGATAATTGTTTTAACCTCCAATAGACTAGCTGCCTTTATTTTTATAAGCCATTTGTTGGCCATCTTTTTAAATTAACAGTAGAATATATTTTCGAAAAAAAGGCTCTCAATTTTGTCACGAATAGATACAAATAAGCATAACAAAGCTAGGCAAGAGGGAGCAGAAGAAAGCTATAAGAAAGAGATAAGTTAACAAGTAGAAAATAGAATAAGTTAAGTATTAATTTAATAACCAACATTACCTTAATTATATTTTGATTAAAATGTTTAATTAAACGATATTCTCAAATCTATGAGATTGATATTTATAATTATACGATTCATAACTAAATTATATAATAAATTTTTTTATAAATTAAAAAATTTCTTTATATAAGTTTTATAGTTTAAGATTACTTTCTATAAATTCAATTTGCTGCCATTTTTTATTTGAAGTATAACCTTTTTTTATAGTTATATACTGTAACATTTTTTAACTTATAATAGAAGTGGAACTTTAAGATTATTTATCATACACTTTTGATTATAAATTTACAAAAAAATGAACAAAATTGATAATAAATGGTTCATTGTATACTCTAGGTCTTGACTCAATTAAGATGTTAGAGAGACCAATGTTTGTCCCTCAAATTCTTATTTCAAACAACATACTTATGTGGTTAAGGATACAATATAGACAAATATAGTACATATTCTTTAAAGATAGCATTGAACTATGAAGGAAAAATCAGAAATTGTCAAAAAACGTCGCCTTTAATTTAGATTATATTGAAAGAAATGATTATTTTTGCTTGTTATAACATGATTGTATTATTGAGATAATATCTCTTGCTTGTAAATCTTATTGAATAAGTTTTTTTTATAAGTAATTCTACTTTTTTGACATGATTTTAATATCAATACAAAGTTAAATATTTTTTGGGGAACGTAGAGAGATGTTTCTAGACAATAAAAGTTTATGAGATACTGTTGGAAAAATAACTTTGGTCAGATCATTTTATTGAAGAGTAGATAGAATTTTGAGCTTTTGATTGTTTTTTCAAATGTTTCTCTCACAAAATACTAATTTTCTTTAATATTTTAGTATAGAATAGCAAGTAGACTTTATTTTAATCATAGCTTAGGGCATTCAAGTGAATTATCCTTTTAAATTTCAAATTTCTAATATTTAGGTCTATTGCATGATAATAAAATAATTTTGTTGGCTTAGGAAAAATAACAAAAGAGAAAAAATATCTGTGATTTATGATTGTATATGAGGCCTTTCTTTATTTATCACTATCATTATATATATTTTGGTTTTATTCTTTTCTTTTATTTTCCTTTTAAGTGTGAGCTATGTTGTGTATAAATAGCATGTATTCTAAGCAAATTTTGATGACGCGTAGCACAAGTAATACGTAATCTCATGGTCTTACATAATGTATTCACATGGCCAATAACAAATTGTTTAATGATTGTGATCTTCTAAACTCAACATATATGTCAAGCAATGCATCTATCTCCAAGCTCTCTTATGTGTGTCTTTTGAATCTCTTATACTTAACAATTTTGTGCCTCTAAGGTCTTTTATGTGCCTTTTGATATGTCGGTGTGTTAGATAGACATTTGCATGGCCACAATCTTAATGGGGACAATGTTCTGAGTCTTGAAAAGCAAGAGCGTGTATGTAGGGACCATGAAAGGCTTAAGAACTTCTTAGGTCTCTTTCAATGAATGCTCAAATAAAAGCTACTGAGCTTTCTTGAGGGAAACTGAAGAAGTGCAAGTGTTAGGTAGATGCATGTGTGGATACCTTCTCAACATGTGGATGTAGGTGGATCCCAATCTCACAGCTCAAAGCTACCAACTAATATATATATAATGGAATTCCCATGTTTCATGTGATTCTTCTTTGCATCGTCTTTCCATGCACTCGAGCGAGTCCCAATCTAAACCAACGCCCTTAAACACAGATTCTAAATGCTTTGTCCCCTCGGGAAGTTTAGGCGAGGCTAAGGCAAAGGACCAAGGGCCCAACAAAGTCAAGGGAGAGATCAAGGAGGTCAAGGCCAAGCAAGGTCACGGGAGACGTCAAAGAGGTAAAGGTCACAGGATATGTCAAAGAGGTCAAGGACAAGGGATATGTCAAAGAGGTCAAGGTCACGGGAGATGTCAAAGAGGTCAAGGCCAAGGGATATGTCAAAGAGGTCAAGGTCAAGGGATATGTCAAAGAGGTGAAGGCCAAGAAAAGTAAAGGGCAAAGTCGGAAGGTTAGCGTAAAGACCTTGACCTTGACCAAGACCAAGTCCAAGACCAAGTCAAATCTAGGTGAAGGTCAAGTTTCGGCCAATGCCAGGTAAAGGTTAGGCCAAGGTCAAGGTCAATGTCAGGTAAAGGTTAGGCCAAGGTCAAGGTCAAGGTCACGTTTAGGTCAAACTTAGGCCAAGGTCAAGGACAAGGTCACGTTTAGGTCAAACTTAGGCAAAGGCCAAGGTCAAGGTCAAGTTAGGTAAAGATCAGGTCAAGGTCAAGGTCAAGGTCAAGGTCAAGATCAAGGCAAAGAAGGCTAGGTCAAGATCAGGTCAAGGTCAAGGTCAAGGTCAAGGCAAGAAGGCTAGGTCTAGGTCTAGGTCAAGAGTAGGTCAAGGTCAAGGTCAAGGTCAAGATAAGGTCAAGGTCAAGGTTAGGATTTTGGAAGGTCAAGAAAGGTCAAAGGAGGTCAAGGTCGAGCAAAGTAAAAAGGGGTCAAGGCGAAGATCAGGATCACAAGAGGTCACGTGAGCCAACGTGTTCTTGACGTTGAGGGGAAATTGAACCATTTCAAGAAAATGCACGTGGCCTTTGGCTGCCGCGCTGCCTTTTTAGAGAGAGAAGGGAGAAGAGAGAAGAGAGAAGCGAGAAGAGAGAGGAGAGATGATGTGCGTGCGTGCATGTCACGTGACTCCTGCGCCATCCATCCTCGCTTTTCTTGCTCCCCTTTTTATTTTCCCCCTTTTTTTTTTCGTTTTTAATACGCTCACACATGACAGCTGTCGGCGTCACGCGCGCCCTCACGTGCTCCCGCCCTTCTTCTTCCTTCTTCTTCCTTCTTCCTTCTTCTTTCTTCTTTCTTCTTTCTTCTTCTTTCGTCTTCGTCTTCGTCGTCCTCGTCTCTCTACTCCATAGCTGCTGCTACTGTTGCTGCTGCTGCTTCGTCCTCGTCCTTCCCTTCCTTCTGCTTCGTCTTCTGCTCCCGCCATCGCTCCCGCCTCCTCCGCTGCATCGGATTTCGCTTCTGATTCTGCTTCTTGGACGCTCCGCGATTCCCTGCACCATAATTCCTCGTTCCACCTTCGCCTCCGGCCGTTGTGGACCTCCCCGACGGCGCCTGATCTGCTTCCTCTCCGATTCGATCCGTCTCCTCCTCCAGGCTCCCGTTCCGCCATTCGTCGATGCGCTGTTGCTTCTGCCTCGCGGACGCTCCCCGATTCCCTGCATGATTCTTGCAGCTTCCGTGACCTTCTCCGGCCGTTTGGCTCCCCCCCCCCCGGACCTGCCTGATCTGCTTCCGTTCCAATCGGATCGTCTCCTCCAGGCTCCCGTTCCGCCATTCTTTGATGCGCTGTTGCTTCTGCTTCTCGGACGCTCTGCGAGTGCCTGCATGATTCTTGCAGCTTCCACCTTCTCTGGCTGTTGGCTCCCTCCCGGTGCCTGATCTCTGCTTCGTTTGAATTGGATCGTCAAGTGCTGATCCCGTTCCGTTCGGCCACTCTTTGATGCACTGTTGCTTCTGCTTCTCGGATGCTCTGCGGTTCCCTGCATGATACTGGCAGCTTCCACCTCCTCCGGCCGGCGCTGAACCCCCCCCTCCCCCCCTCCCCCCCGCCTGATCTGCTTTCTTTCCATCGGATCGTCTCCTCCCTTCCGTTCGGCCATTCTTTGATGCACTCTTGCTTCTGCTTCTCGGACTCTCCGTGATTCCCTGCATGATTCTTGCTTCCACCTTCTCTGGCCGTTGGCTCCCCCCCGTGCCTGATCTGCTTCGTTGATCTGCTTCGTTCCGTTCCCTTCCGTTCGACGGCCATTCTTTGATGCACTGTTTGCTTCTGCTTCTCGGACGCTCTGCGATTCCTTGCTTAATCATTCTTGCAGCTTCCACCTCCTCCGGCCTTTGGATCACCTCCCCGTGCCTGAACTGCTGCCTTGAATTGGATCGTCCCCTGCCTTCCGTTCGGCCATTATTTGATGCACTGTTTGATTCTCTGCTTCTTGGACGCTCTGCAACCCCCTGCATGATTCTTGCAGCTTCCACCTCCTCCGGCGGTACTTCCATCTTCGGCGTAACTCCTTTTGCTGCAGCTCTTCGTGCCATGATCTAGTGCTTCTTGAATTGGATCGTCTTCTCCCTTAATCCGTTCCGTCACTGTTTGCTGCACTGTGGCTTCTGCCTCTTCATCTGCACCTGCTTCTGCTTCTGCTTCCGATTCTCCTCCTCCTCCCTCTAGCTCATCATTTCGCCTAAAACCTTGCTTCCATCCTCTTCC
Source organism: Azolla pinnata (assembly GCA_037176905.1). Classification (NCBI taxonomy): domain Eukaryota; kingdom Viridiplantae; phylum Streptophyta; class Polypodiopsida; order Salviniales; family Salviniaceae; genus Azolla; species Azolla pinnata. The sequence continues at coordinate 23,481 of JBBBWG010001226.1, forward strand.
TCCACAATCTAGTTCATTTCCATATTCCAGCTACATCCTATAGAAGCTCTGCCACGGATCCCTGCGGATTCGATCTGCCACCAATTCTATGATCTTTAACCTCCCTTGCAGGATCTTTTATATGATCATCGACCTACATCTTGCAGCAACGTCCTCATAACTTACAATTCGATGTCTTGTCGCTTGCAAAGCTTGAAGTTGAAAAAGAATTGCTAAATAAAGCTGTTGAAGAAGGAAGGGTTGCCATCACCAGATCCTATTAAACACCTAGAAGGTAAGCAGCAGTGCAATTTCTCTAGTCTTCTCCCGATCTCGCTTCTTGATCATTCTTCTGGCATTTTTTGCTAATTTTTATGCTCTCAAATGAATAGCCATAGCTAGCCAACTTAGACAGGAAACAGAAGCCAGCTACTGATTTCTTCGCAACCGTTTTTCTGCAGATTGCAGAGGCTTGAGGTTGCCGATATTTCAACTGCTGTTTACTTCACAGGAGTTGCACAAGATTAAAAAAATATACATTCGGGAGAAACGATACTGAACATGGCGATGATGACGGAAATGTTATTAAATTCTTATCTCTAAACCGTAACTACATAACTAGCTGCTAATATCGCCAAAGAACCTGCAGTGCTACACAATGTCTCGGACAGCTGAGATCACTAGTGATCCTCTGCGATTAGTTCGGAATAGCATTAACAATAATCATTTGAATCAGATTAATTCGTCTTTAATATATTTGGATTATACGGCCGATCAGGGCAATCAAAACTCTGCTGCAGTAACAGATCAAGACTCAGGTTCATTAAAGTTCAATCTTAATCTTCATTTTAAAATAAATGCAATCTCAATCTTTACTCCCTTTGATCAATTGCCCCCCTATTACTTTGAACCTGCTTTTCACATGTAAGAATTGATGTTATTTACTTTCCTCTTTCTCCTCGGACCTCAGCCACCTCTCTCTCTCTCTCTCTCTCGGTCGCTCTCGTGTTCCTTTGCAGTTTTCTTTCTCAATTTTCTCTCTTTCCTTTCCTTTCCTTCTATTTTTTATCTCTCTCATTCTTTTCCTGCTATCTCCATCTTTAAACTTTCTTCACCATTTCTCTTTTAAGATTGGGCTTTCTAACTTCTATTCCTCCATCCTCTTTAAGTTGCTTTATCCCGTTGCATCTTGTTCCCTATCGTTCTTAATTATGATTCTAAATTGTGGAGTTGATAACTTTGATTTGGCAGGAAAGGAAGCGACTATTCATGATTTTTTGTCCCTCTCTGGAACGGCAATAAACACCACATCTGCCATACTTACCGTAGCGAAAAATGGTATGCTCGTCTAATTTTAACATATAATTTGGATAGCTTTTAAGAGTAAATTCAAGTCCAGGGTCTAGTATCCAGCTTATAGATCTATCATATATTGCCCGGCTCATGGAGTTATTTCCATGATTCCATGACATATCAGTTGGATAGCATTTGCGAGTAGAATCCAAGGCTAGGGTTTTGTATCCAACTTATAGATCTATCATAAATTGCCCAACTCGTGGAATTATTTCCCTGATTAACCTCAGGTTCAATATTGCAATTCATTTATCCATTTTTTTAGAAGCTTTAGATTGTGACTTGGGAATTGGTAAGAAAATTAGCGAATACATTGATTGGTGATGTTTAAAGGATGGCGATCTCTCAAACTTGGCTATGTTTTAAAGTTTCACCGTCAATTAATTTCTGGGCTTTCCATCTCAAAGCTTATGTCATACTGATTGACCTGTGATGGTGATTAGTGGCAACACTAAGAAATAATGATGCTATCTGTTAATGAATTATGTACATATTTATTGACGCACAGTGTAGTTTTAAGAACTCCGAGTCATGCATGGATTAAGCTATTTGCATAAGGAGATTGAAGCAAATGTATCATGGTCATGTTCTACTGCAGGATCACAAAGTTCTAGTGTTAGAACACAAGATTTGCTTCAGCCACTGCAGAAGCAGTTGACGCCCACAGCTAACAAAGGTCGAAATTTATCACCGAACGGATTTCCTCTTGGGAACACTCAGAACAATACTTCAGACTATAGTTGCAGCCAGCAAATACCGTATGCTGTTGTAAATGGAACCAGCTTAGAGAGTGCTTTGAACCATCACCCTAAGTACAAGAATGAAAATGCCAGTTCTCTTCCAAAATCGCGTGCTGCACATACTACACCTCTCAATCAGTATGTGATAATAATGATGCCATTCATTTACATGATATTACTATCATCAAGTAATTACTTACTGAGATATTTCTATCAAAACGTTTCAATTTGAAGACGTTGGCAAAAAGGGGGTTTAGAGATGGCTGATGGGAATAAGAGAATACGGCCGCTCTCCGAAGATGAGGATGAGGATGAGGAGGAATCAATGGATCCATATGGTTACAACACAAGGAAAGAGGAGCATTTCCACAAATGTCTGTGAAAATTCACTTATTTTCTAAATAAAGCTGTTATGCCATATTTGTCTTTGCTTCTTTGCCAACACACATACTTAAATATCATTGACTGTAGAAAAAGTTTGAATGGATATTATTTGACGCTTTGCTTTCTTGCTTAATGTTATAATGCCAGAATGATATGTTTTTTATAATGGGATGTGGCGAGTTGTAACTATTCTTTTAACGGTGTCAGTTGATCGAGCACAACAAGGTGGAAACATGGAAAGCAACGACAAGGGAATGACTCCACGATCCAAACATTCAGCCACAGAGCAACGAAGGAGAAGTAAAATCAATGACAGGTAGTTACTATTGTTATTTATTAGTAATTAATACACAGAATTAAATGTTTAAAGAAGATAAGGCAATCATCGGTCATGTCTATGATGTATGTGTTCAGACTATTTCATAAGCTTGCAGGTTTCAGATGTTACGACAAATGTTGCCAAACTCCGACCAAAAAAGAGATAAAGCTTCATTTTTATTAGAGGTAACTAGAACCTTCTTGTTTTTGTATTCACATTTGGTGACCTCTATAAGTATATGTTGACTGTTTTTAGGAACTTCTCGTTACATTTATCACCACCATGATTTATGAAAGTAGATCTAATTTTAAACTACAAGAATGCCCAAAACGAATAATGATTAAACTTTTTATTATTATTGATAGTTTAATTGAATGTTGTATTAATTGGCTAGCTGGAACTAATTGGAAAAAATTTATTAAAATTGTTGTGTCTAATAAATTGATTAGATTTCTTCAAATAATAGCTAGTTAAATACAGCTAATAGTTTTGAATTAGGAAAGATTTCCTTGGTCATGGGTGAGCAATTATGGCGTAAATATTGTACTTCTCTATGTGTTCCTTGTGTGAGTAGTAGTTAATCTTACAATTTTATTATGATCCTGTTTGGCCAGGTTATTCAATACATACAAATGCTACATGAAAAGGTCAGGAAGTATGAGGCTGAAGACCGTGGTTTATCACAACAAGAAAGGACAAAAGCAATCTCCTGGGATGTACGTAATAAACTGCTCCTAAAACCAAATTTGTACTTACATATATATATATATATGTTATTATTATTATTAAAATATGTGAGCTCTAATGGGACCTTCTTGCAGATGGCTTCTAGACATAAAGAAACAATTCAAAACAATCTATATATACCATCAATCTCCACATTAGGCTATAACTCAAGAGAAGTTTCAGATTCAAATGGATGTGCACAAAGAAGTCCATTAACAACAAGTGAGAATACGGTTTCTGGGTCAGAATTGATGAGCAATAATGTGGCAAATTATGATAGCAAACCCGGAGGAAATAAACCAGCATTGGTAGCTTTCCATCAACCTCAATCTATGGTGTATCATGCTACTAGTGGTACTATGTCCTGTAATGGCCATTATCATGATGAAGTCAAGGCAAAGAGCTCGTTGCTTAGCTTACAACAGCAAAATAATTTGGTATCTGAAACCTCAACTTATGCACTAGATCACGAATATGAGGAGTTTAAAAGTTTAGGGGATATTGTTGCTGTTTCAAATAGAAGGATATCAACTTATGAACTGCAAGATGGTAAAAGATCCAATAATCAATTCATGGAGCTACAACCTGCAGATATAATGAAAAATTCAACAAAGGATTCAGAACACGTTTCTGATGAGATTAAACATGAAAGGAGAGTTTCATCACATCACTCTAATAGGGTGAAATGCGAGAAAATGCCTGAAAATAGTGAAGGTTCAGCCCCAACAATTCTTGGTGGTGTCATTAATATATCAAGTGCTTATTCACAAGGGTGAGTTAATTGTGTTTATATTTGTGAGCATTTATCATGGTATTTCTATAAACTTCAAGTAAATTTCTATTGTTAGCTTTCCTTTGTGGAAGAGGGGTGTAAATGACCATTTTGAGGGTGATAATAAATCTAATTGTATAATAACTTTAAAATGTTTTTTTAGAGCTATTATTTGTCCTTTCATGCTTTTAAATTTACTTAACAAAATGACATATATTAATTGTAAATATTGTTTTCTTCATGAATTTTCATGCTAGATTGTTGAACACATTAACAAAGGCATTACAAAGTTCAGGAATAGATTTGGATCAAGCCAGAATATCTGTGCAAATTGACTTGGGTAAACCTGACGAGTCAAACTTGAGCAAGGTATGCCTATATAGTGACATATAAAATTATAATTTGTATTTAACTAAATTTATCAATATTAATATTAATATTTTATTTTTAATCAAGCAGGTTGCAACATCATCATCATTAAGTAAAGAACTTGATGTTCCACAAGAACCAAGGAAAAGACCCAAACTTGAGATAGATATGTAACGTGTTTTAACAAGTAGGTGATATGTCAAGTTGACATCATGCTTACATACAAAAAGGATTATAGCATGACCAACTATTTATCATTAGCTTTAGAGGTAGAATCTTCCGGCCTCAATGCAAAAATCTTTGGTTAGTAATAATAATGTAAAACAGAACAATATATATGTTATTCAATGTACATAGAAATTTTTACGTAAAACAATTTATATTCAAAGGTGTGATTTTTGTAGTAAGAGAATTCACCACAAACTACTTTAGTAACAAAGTTTATTAACTTATTGTCTAAATTCGTGAATTAAGGAACATATCTAGCCATATGTAAAAACATTTGATAGGTCAAGGGAAGATGTAAATATATATATATAGTTTTATATCAAATATATATGATTAATTAATGAGGATAAAAAATAATTCACTAGTTGTTGATAGTTCTATTACTAGTGCGTATGTGTCTGCATGTATATTAATTATATACTAGCAACTTGGTTTTTTAATGTTAATTTGAACAAAAAATTTTAATTGTACATTTTTATCTTAGAAGAAATGTGTTGTAATCTAAATGAGTTATTGTTATAAAGTTTTAATCTTTTTAATCTTAAACACTAAATTTTTATTGTAATTAGTAAATTACTCAATTATTTCTATGATGATACCACATATGGAATGTTAAGTCAAATATATGTCATGCATTTCAAAGATATTTAATTTAATGACTTTAACACACTTTATTACTACCCATAATTTATCAAATGAGAGAAAATTTGTTTACAAAATATAAATTGGTAATTCTATTTGTAAAATCTTTGTATTAATTCTTTGGTTAATTTATAAGTAGACATTGTGTGTATATGTTTAACATGTGTTTGTCTTATTATTCTTTCAAGCTTGCTAGTAAATAATTATTGAGCATCTATATGAGAAGGAACAACCATAAAGTACAAATAAACACAATAAATTTATAATTACAAATAAAAGATAAATTTTTTATTTTTAGCAAGCAAGATTTAATACCTTTAAAGTTCGTCAAACTAATTACTATTTAAAAAAATAAAATTTTAACATGTTTAATTTATGCTTCCACAATTAAATATTGTGAAATTTGATGCTTATAAGAACAATCTCTAGACATAAAGTAATTAAAACTATTTCTCTATACTTTTAATCTCTATATTTGGCGACAATTAAAAATATTGTTTGTAGGTTAGATTTGGTGAATAATAATATGTTTACGTACTCTAACTATATACGTCTTACAGTAAAATAATTAGTATATAACTGATTATATATAGGAAATTCTTTCCCTAGGGCCTATATATTCCTTCTATATATTCAATGTTACAAATAGGAAATTATTCATATTTAATACAAACTTCTTAACTTCAATTATTTTATTTGGGGAGATATTAAAAAGTGTTAATTACACAAGCTCAAACTTTTTATAAATTATATTTATTAAGGTTGCAATCTATACCGAGAGATCATATTTCAAAAATTGATAGAGTGAAAGTTGATTCTTGATTTTCTTTCGTTGAAATAGATTATGCATACAATTCATTAATAATTGTTGTGAATTATTAATGCAATTAGTATCCAAGTAGTACAAAGTAAAATCTCTTTGCATGTCAAAAGTTTTATTTTGTCGTTATCCTTTTTCATATATTTATTCTTTGAGTTGTGTATATTTAGATATTTAAATAGAAAAAAAATAATAATCACTGAATTAGTTTTAAAGAAACCCTATAGATTAGTTAGTTTTATCAAAACATATTATTAGAGATGTTTAGGGAGATAGTAGTGTTAGATTAGCTAGAGAGTATAAAAATAGACAGGGATAAGAGAGTAAATGTGATACTCATATTAGAAGGAAAGAATACACTTCTAAACTAGTTTGACTTGGACACTAAGATGTTTAGTGGAGATTTTAGTTTGAGAAATATAAGTAATATTGCTTCCTGATATGAGAGAAATATTGTTTGGTAAAATTTTTGCGTTGTAAATATTTAAATTTAAATAACTAACTCATGTTGAAAAGAACAAGGAATTTCCAGTCTCTTCTAAGTTTAAGGAAGGCTTTTTTACTTTGTTGGTCACACCTTCCACGAATCCTAGAGAATAACCGATGTAATAGATCGCATATCACAACCAAACTTGTTTTATTATATGTTTTTACTAAAACCATAACAACGATAAACTTGGATACACAATCGCAATGTTGCTTATTATGGCTGCCCCTTCTATATGTCATAGGTGCTTTGTGTTGAACTCCAAGTAACGGTGTTCAAGTACTACCTCTTGTGAGCATCATGATGGATTGTGCTCTCTTAGTCCAAGCTTGTTTTTTATAATTTTGTTACGGCCAGCATTCCGAAGGTGTGGGAATCTTGGGCTCTACGATGAATCCTTAACCTGCTCTAAAAGGACATGGAACAACTTGTAATAGAGTTGTATATGGAAGTTTGTAAAACTTATCTCTCAATAGTTTTTTTGACGTTTCTATGTGAAGAGATTATCCAATATGTAAGCAAGGATATTAGGAACATCCACGTCATCATAGAGATAATCAAAAGTCAAAGTAATTATGCAACTACAATTGGAGCGAACTTCATAAAACGAAGGTATTTTGGCAGTCTACATGTCCATAATTAAGGTATACATAATGGAAATAATAACAATTATATGTCTATATATTGTCATAAACACAGCAACTGCTGAATCGGTGATTCACAGGACTATATTACGTAGATGATAAAACTATGTGCAATGACAATATGAATCATTCTGGCTGAACAGAAAATTCTAATAAGTAATTCTTACTAAATGCATCTCTAGCATCACATTTATTATATGTATGATAATTGTGATTTCATTAAATCCTTTCTATAAGAGCCGATTATCATCCCATTTTGTTTGGAGATATATATATATATATTAGCGTGTCACAAATACGTCTACTAAGATACTTATATTTAGCTATAAACTTACCTAAAAACACAATAGCCAATATGACTACTCCTTTAAGTGAAGGACCAAAACAAAAATATAACGTGTCTCAGCAAGTGAGCTATGAAGGGAAGAACCACATTGGTTTCCTTGTTCTTTTGCGAACACTACATACATGATTCTTATGCTCAATTACCATCTGTTTTATGTCAACTAACTTTGTAGAGGTACCGACCCTATCATACTGATCAGGAATTGGTTAAGATGAGGTGGGTAGATATAATGACATGCAATACTAAGAAAGAAATACAAGTCCTATGGTGCATTCACACGCTCCCACACTTTTTGAAGAAAAACATCGAAAATGATGATGAACTGGCAATATCAAGGCAAAGATTGTGTATTTTGGCGGCTTAACCACCGCTACAGAGGGAAGAATATATATATCTGTAGATAGATAGATATGCAACCCACAAGCTGTCTTTTTATAGTCCAATTCACCATGTCCACGCCGAACAACAGTATAGATACAATTGTGAGATGGATAGCTTAGCACACCCAAACCACATTCCATGTAGAGGAGCAACTGCACTTAAATGCGACACAACAGAGAAGGGATTTCGGATGGTAGTGCTTGTGAAATGGAACTTTAGACTTTTGTTTCTTCATAAAATAAGCTTGAAGTTCTCGTCACGTATGTTCTATTATCACGGAAGCAATGGATCGAGGTTTCGATAACACACAAAATAAGGCCTTACCGTTATTATCTGCTCCTTTTGACAATGATTTGCAAATTCGGCAAGTTCCACCAACAATTTGATTCGAGTTCGAAAGCAAGAAAAAACCACGATTCACAGTGATGCTAACAGTTCCAGCTCAGATTTGAAACAACATTACCAATTTGCAAAGTACTATATTATCGAAAGCACAACTAATTTACCCAGTTGGTTGAAACTCTTAATTTTGAGCATTTAATGTTTACTTCCCAACTCTAGAAAACAATAACGTATTATAGATGACAAATTATCACAAAATCTGTGCCAATTGCCAAATTCATTTGATCCACTTCCCTGACTTCGTCCTGATTTGACTCCTTGCATTTTTCTAATAAGCATGCATTGATCCAAACAAGCCGTACTTCAACAGATAATTTGCTTCCAAATTTACAGTACCCATGGACTCCAAGTGATAAGACAGACTGAAATGCTCAGATAGAAATTGTATGTTGAGCAAAGTCATAAACAAACACAAGACTTTTAAGTTAAAAATTACTATTTGTTACAGAAGGAAACATGAAAACCTAAGGAAAGGAAAAGACAGCAAAAACAATTCATAAACCTCAAACTCAACATGCATACGACGCGGACCGGATACAAACCTCGCCCCCTCAAAGTCTTTACTGCAGACTAGAATTTACTACTCGGACAAACAAAGACAAAAATTCCATATTCCGTGTATTTTGGAATAAGACAATAATCATGAAAAAAAAGACCTCAGCAAGGATGAGAGATTGGATTTAGGCTCGACCCCAACCATCTGAACCGTATGATCTAGCAGGGCGTGAATGTGGAGGGGCATTGCGGCTTGTACTGATGGGCGGTTCATATCTACTAGCAGTACCTCCCGAAGGTGGTGGTGGAAGCTCAGCCCTCGCCCTCGGAGGCTCATATTTATTTGAGGCACCCGGAGGCACAAATTTATCAGCATTGACACCATTGTTTGCCGGAGGAACCCTTTCCGAAGAAGCAGAAGATGCACGTTGATCACCTCTTCCCCAATGATCATCGTCTCTACCACGAGGCCGTGGAGGAGCCAACTTATCATCACCTCTCAAGCTGGACCGCCTATCAATAGATGGTGGCGGGGATTCACCCGAAGCTGCGCCCTCTAGCTTCTTACGCAAGGCCGTTGGTACGAATTTCCCTGGTTTGTCTTCCAGCTTTGTTGATGGCAATGGTGGTGGTGCTGCTGCCCCTAACTTGGCTTCTCTATCTCTGTTCTCAATCTCCTGTAATTTCTGCATCTGCTTTGCCGCTATCTCATCCAGCTTGGCTTTCTTCTCTGCTTCTTCCTTCTTTTTCAATTCTTCCTCTACACAGAACAGCCATAAAAAAATATTTAGGAAAAAATTTGATGTTTTTTTCATACAAGGTGTGAAAGCAATAAAACACTAAACAGAATCGGGGTTTCATCTCAACCAGCAGTTAGCAGCATCTGATAGTAATAATCTATCCTACACAGACCTTGTTTTTTTCTTGCCGCCTCTTCTTCTCTCAGCTTCACAATTCGGATCTCCTCCTGTCTGCGATAATACTCCATCTTCCTTCTCAGAAGACGTTCTTGTGCACGTTTCTGTTTTAATTGAGCAACGTTTGTATCTCTCTCCTTCTTTCTCGCCTCAAACTCATCCTTTCTCCGGCTCATCACCTGCTCCTGAAACTTACTCTGCACATGGAAACCATATCCAACCTCACATCCAATGTTATTCATAATTTGGATTAAAAAACCTAAATCACTCAAATATATAAAGGTTACCTTATCATCCAACATCCTAATAAGCCTATTTTTCTCAGCCAAGTCTGCTACATGTTGTTCTTTGCTTTTCTCAATGGCAAGCTGAATAAAGACAAGAACAAAAGTTTTGAAATATTCCTTCCTCAAACTTACCAGACATGCAATACCTTTTAGTGCCAATATTATAGATGCAAACCTGTTGCTGTTTTTCATGAAAAATTGCATCATCTTCAAGACTTTTTTGATATGCAGCTTCAATCAATGGAGCCTCTTCTTCTCTTTTAGCTCTCTCTATATGGTCCATAGTTTTTGTTATCTTCAGAATTTTCCTCTCAAATTCTTGTCTCTCCCTTTGTTGCTCATTTAATGCTTCTTCCATCAGACTTTGTTTCGTCACCTTCACATCCTAAAATGAATCAGGGTTAAGGGTTAAGAATACTAGGGTTAAGAATTGGGTAAAATGAACCAGGGTTCAAAATACCAGTCCAAATACTATTGGATTGTTTATCACCCATCATAACTTACTGAATCTACGGCTGTTTTCTTGCCCTTTTTCCCTTTCTTGCGTTCTGCTTCTGCAAGTAGCATTCTTGCCTCTTCTAGTTCCTTTTCTTCTATTTCTTTCCTGATTCGAGCCTCCTCCCGCTTGGCTGATTCTGCAGCAAGACGTTTTGCCTCAGCTTCTTCTGATAGCTTCTGCTGTTTCTGTCGCTTTGATTCTTCTTCTCGTTCCTTCAGAAGACAAGTACAGCATAAGCTGAAATCAAAATAAATTTTTTAACAGAAGAAATATGAGAGATTACCATTTCAAGCATGAGCCTTTCCTGTTCTTCCTTTCTCCTTTCAATGAGGACTTTCCTGGCAAGCAGCTTTTTATGTTCCTTCTCAACTGCTACACATAAAGCCGGGTATGGCAAAGCCTGTTTGGATGCTCTTTCAGGCGCTACAGGACCAATTAAGCTGATACACTTATTTAACCGCTTTGCGAGAATTGTAAGATGATTTTTAATCTTCTCAGACTCTAAATCCTGCAACCAAATTTTTAATGTAAGAAATATGTGTAAGGAATTGGAAGTTTAGCCACAATTCATTCAATAAAAGCGGACCTGACTTCCAAACTGGACAACGCCTTTCAAATGATCAATTTTAGCTTGAACAAAGTTGTACTTCACAGCATCAACAGCATGTTTTTCGACAAGAGAGAAATCAGAAAACGGAATCATCTTTACAAGAGATCCGATCTTCATAGTTTTGTAGACTTGAGATACCTGAAACATTGAAGATCAAGATCAAAATCAACACGTAACATAAAACAACTGTGGATAAATTCTTAGCATACAGAGCTCAAACAATCGATGTTTAGTTGAAGAAGTACCTGCTGCAAAACTCTTAATGTTGTCAATGTTTCAAGCGCTGGAACATACTGCTCTAAAAGCACTTCCGGAATAGGTGAAGCTGATGATAACTTCTCACCGATTTTTGGTAGCTTAGCAAGTAGAGGTTGAACTTTGGCAGCGAGTTCTAGAGGATGAAATTCAGTCTCAAGAAGGCTGTATATATCCTTAACTTCAGGGGTAACATAAGTCATGACACCTTTAGAAACCTACATAGAAACAAAATAATTAATCATGAAAACGAAACAGATTCTTACAAGCATAATTGACTGTCAGCATATGCATGGATATTGAAATGATATACTCACAAGCTCAGAAAGAAGAGCAGAACGTGACAACTGTTAAAAGCAAACCAACATCATGAGCATTGAGAATAGAATTCGGAAACCAAAATCATGAGCATGAATACAATTAAAAATTTGAGCAGTTAAAATGCATATGAACGCAGCCCACTTACAACTTCTCTTGTGTCTTTCTTGGGTTCCAATGTGAAGCCAAGAAGGCTGGCCATGCGTACATTTCTATCTTTTTCCATTTCAAGCTCCAGATGAGAAGCCCCATGCTTGTGGTCATAAGGTAGGACAGAGATGGTAGCCAACAAGACTGATGATGCCATTAATTGTAGATCCTTTTGTGTCAGATTCTTATTATAGCTCTTTTGCAAGTTGTATAGCTTGTACCACGCATAAGCATGGAATAGGTTGTTATTTGCAACCCAAAATATTTTTGTTAACTTGGCATAATAAACAGCCATCATCTGAGGCTTTGGACTTTTCTTTACCATTGTCATAAGACCATGTATATCTTCCACTGAACGAAAGGCTTCCTGGATATCACAGAGCAGTAAATAAGAACTAAAAGAAGATGACTGGCCATAATTGCAAAGACAAACTTAAGCCACTCATTCTGGAAAAAAGTAAAAGGGAGAAAACTGTCAATACCTGCCACAGTTCTAGTTCAGTTGCAACCTTGAGTTGTTCAAACCTCGTATCAAGGTATAACTGAAGGCTCTCCGGCAAGGTCAGGTCAGGCCTATCCCTTTGGTCCCTATATTTGTTCAGATTGCTCAAATGGTTGCGAAGGATTTCGCAAAGCCTTCGAAATTCAGTTGTTCTCTTATATTGGAGGCAAAACTGGAAAGCTCTATGTGCAGTCATCTACAGAGTCCCACAAATACAATTAATGAACCAAGTGGAAACTCAAAAAAGAACCATTCCACAGAATTTGTAGGCCAAGAAAACTTACTGCATAAAGCGCTTCCAGTTTGGAATTGTTCCTAAGTATTTCTAACACTGTGCGATATGTCTCCCAAAGAAATTTGAACCATGGAGTAACTAACTCTCTGTCTGATCGTTCTTTTCCTTTCTCACCACTGACATAACTAAGCATCAGATCCTCGGGTCTCTTTTCAGCCTCAAGATCCTCTACATCCAGGGTAACTTCAGCCGTTGCTTGAGCCTGGGCTTTCTCTGCTCTTTCACTAGAAAGTTGCAAAAAGTACTTTATAACTTCTTCCAATGAGGAGACATTGACTTGCTGACATACAATACGGTACTGAATAAGACCATCTTTGGCAAATCTCCCCTTTCTCATATCGACACAAAGTTCGATATACTTAAACATGATTTTTTCAAGGGTCTTCTGCCATGCTCGATAACGCTTTGAGGTGATGAGGTCATGCAATGCTTGCAAAGCTGCTTGCTTTTGACCAACATTCATAAGCTCTGCAGAAGCAAAGACATAAAATGAGAAGACTCATTAAAAAGAATGTTCTGGAAGAAAAAAACCAAAACACGTTAGAAGATCCAATAAAGGGAAGTCTTTCAAAAGGAAACCAGCGTACTCAATACAAATCAGGGATCTCGGGAGGTTGTGATTTTCTATGAGGTAAGACAAAATCTGAAGTTCTGTAGCAAATTTCCATATTTACATCCGCTTCCTGTTCAGAATTTTGAGCAAGCCCCTGGCATGCACCATGATGCCCTCCATAACCTTTACCTTCAGTTCAACTCTGGGTGTAGATTTCTCGCGAAGTTCCTCTTGTCAATATGGGTGTGCTTTGATAAGATATACTCTAGATTAAATATATGGGGAGATAAAACTGGTACTTCAACAGTTCTGTACATAAATTCTTTGATAGAAAGGATTTCATTCACTTATTCCCTCGTATAAAAGAGGCATTCAGCAATTTTCTAGCTGAGTAGTTTATCAGGCTCAGATACTGCATCATACAATATTCAGTCTATGTTCCCAAATACCATACTTCTGCTTGTTCTTGATTTGCACGTGTACAAATATGCAGGCATTAGACAATCAGCATTTGGGAGACCATTATGATTTCAAGGGATCATACAAGGTTCAACAGATCAATCTTTACGTATGGAAAGGCCTAGCACGGACTCAAGTTTTACAGTAAAATTCTAATCAAAGACGATCCTCAATTTACAATCATGTCATTTTGGTACGCCATTCATTGAGCCAAAATTCGAGCTCCTCCATAATATCTAACATTCAATACAAATTTCACAGTAAATTTCACAAGAACTGTAAACTTGCATTTTAGTCCAAATACAGTCTATTCTGTAGCTCTGTAGTAAAATATATTGTGTAAACAAATAAATCCTGTAGTTTCTCCTCCAAATAATAGAAGCTTTGATTGGAGACGAGAATAAGTCTACACTTGCTCCAAAACGCATTTCAGTATAGCATACAACAACGTTCACGGTGTAACATGGGCATAAAATAAACATTGACTATGAAACCCAGATCTCCACAACTTTTCAAGCCATTCGGAGGAGACATACAACATTCATCGTATGATTAGTATGTATAAATTTAAAAGGATCTACAATATAGCCCATAACCTTCTAAATATTTCAAGGAGAAATATAAATATTCAGTATCTACTTATAAAGATATGGAAAGCCGTATGCAGAATATGTCTTTCCCCATAATTCCCGAGTCATTTCGGGGAAACCAAAACAACCAGAACCTGATTTGGATTTGTAACAAGATCTACTATGCACGCCGTGTCATAGCTCCTAGCATGACAGACGCCGAAGGAAGATTTGCTTCGCAGGGTTGAAATGAAGAAAAAGGGCAATATCTGAGAGGAGCCAAATGTCCGAAAACTTGGATAACAGATGAGAGACGAGCAAACAACGATGCACCCGGGGAACAGCTCAGCTATATAGGCCTCAATCTTCTCTTAGACAGGTGAATCGAGAGAGAAAGCGCGGCATCGGAGCCATCGATGGAAGAACGAACCAAGTACGAACCGAGCTTGAACAACGGAACAGACGAAGGAGAGGCGAGAGACAGACAGACGGACGGACGGACGGACAGACAAAGTATGGATGCAAAAGGGAGGAGGAGGCAAAAGGAATGAGCTCGTACCTTCTGCGCGCTTGAGAGCATTCTCGGGCTTGGCGAAGGTGGTCGCCATGGCGAGTCGACGAGAAGCGGGCAAGGAGGAGATCTGGCCGCGGAGCTTGGAACGGGAAGGGGGGAAGGCGAGGAGGCCAGGTCGGCGTCGTCTGCGTCGTCGGCGTCGGCGTCGGCGTCGTCTGCTGTCGGAGAAGCGAAGAAGGAAAGAGAGAAAGAAGGAGCTTCTTCTGCTGCTGCTGCTTCTTCTTCTTCTTCTTCTTCTTTCCCCTAATCCCTAAGCGAGAGAACAAACGGTGGGGCTACTGAAGCACTGTGCGTTAGAAACTATTGCGTGTGAACAACTCCTTATAGCGCATGTGCATGTATGTGCATGTATGTGCATGTGCATGCATGTCCATGTGCATGTGCATGTGCATGTATGCGCGCATTTGTATCCGTATGTTGTCTATGCGTGCATGTGCGTGTGCGTATTTGTATCTGTATGCTCCTTATGCGTGTGTGCGTATGCGTGCTTGTGTCTATGCATGTGCATGTGCATCTGCGTATTTGTAGCTGCATGCTGTTTCTACGTGTATGTGCATGTGTGTGTGCGTGTATGTGCATGTGTGCGTGCATGTATGCGCATGTGCGTGTACGTGTGTGTATTTGTATCCGTATGATGCTGATGTGTGTGTGTGCATGTGCGTGTGCGTATTCGTCCATGTATGTTGTTTATGCGAGTATGTGTATGTGCGTGCATGTGTGTGTATGTGCATGCGCATGTGTCTGTGTATGACCATGTGCATTTGCGTATTTTTGTATCTGTGTCGATGCTTGTATGTGTATGTGCATGCATGTATTTGTATTTGTATGTTGTGTATGCGTGTTTGTGTGCATGTGTGTTTGCATATGTACATGTATGTGCATAGAGTGTAGATGTCCGACTATCTGTATCCTTTAAGTTTTGTATGCGTATGTGCATGGGTATGTGTATGTGTGCATGTGCATGTATGCATTTGCATTTGTATGTTGCATATATGCGTATGTGTATTTGTATGTGTACATGCATGTCGATGTGTGTGTGCATAAAGGATATATATGTGCATGTGCATGTAGCATATGCGTGTATCTATATCCTTATGTTGTGAATCTACGTGTATATGTATATGATGCATGCATGGGCATGTGTACGTGTGTGTGTATTTCTGCATCTGTGTAGGCATATGTACGTGGATTTGGATTTTATTTATGTATGTGGTGACATTTGCATCTCTACATCTATGCATGTATCTGTGTCAGCATGTGTGTATGCGTGTGTCTACGGCTATCTAAGAGTGTTTGTATTTGTATCTATATTTGTATGTATCTACGTCAGTATTTATAGTTGTATGTGTATTTGTATTTTGTTTCTATGTTTATGTTTGTATTTGTATACCTCGATTATTCTTCCGTTCATTGTTTCTTTTTTCCTTTTTATACTCAACATTTAGTTATGTGATAAGAAAATATTATTTTGCATAATCCTAATATAGATGATGGGCCATGTCAGCTCGAGGAAACGTTAATGTTTGTTTGAGTAAATGTATCTATTTGTATTTGTATCTGTATCTGTATCTGTATATGGATGTGCATGTGCATCTGTATCTAACAACCCTCACTTCCTTCGTACTGTGAAGTGTTGTTTGTGTCATTGCCCATTTGAATATGCTTCATTCTTTGCATGTGTGTTACAACATGTTGTAGCACAAACAACACATTTGTCATGTACAAGGTGTCGAATACGGTTGTGAATAGAAGTTCTATTCTTGTGCCTATCCCTCTCTCTCACTCTCTCTTGTACCTCTGCCGCCACTTCTCATCGCCTCAGATCTGAAACCTCCTCCTTCAGATCTGATCTTCTATTTGTTCTAATTTATCACTTGACATCTCCAACATACTGTTAGAAGTTAGTGCCTTATTCCGCCTGACGGTCTCTCGCAACACAAGGTCTATACCATATGTTTGTGATTCCCTTTAATTAAAATTTGTAGCTTTTTTTCTTTTGAAAACATTTCCCCTCCAATCTTTTAAAAGTTATTTTCGTTTCGTTTTAATAATTGAACACCGCTGTATAGAGAATCGATCGACTACTTCTCTAATATTTTTGAGGAGCATTAGCAGAGGGCAAACCTTTGTTTAAAGACATAGACTCATCTCGGCATGCACCTGTTACGCAGCCTTGACTTTTTCCTTGTGATGTGTGGTCAAGGTCTTACCTTAGCTCGAGTTTATATATAAATATAAAGCTGCTTAAATCGAACAATAAAATGCATGTTATATGGTTGCAATTTATAGCACTGTTTTCCGAATTCTCACCCGGTAGTGCTTGGTATTTATTTTTCTCGTAACAGACAAACGTCGTGGTCTTTGGGCATTCTCTGCAATCAGCTAATGATGTTGTGTCTTTTTTTGTCATAGCACACAATGTTTGTTCTTGTGTATACATTCATTCAATTATCTTCTCTTTTCTCCAACAAAACCTCGGGCAACTTTATCTTTCCTCTATACATACAACAAGGGACGCCATGAATGAAGATTCAAGCCCTTGCAAGTCGTGGCGCTGCGGCAGTTCATTGAGAGCAGAGGCGGTGTGTGTAGCTTGTATACATGGCGGTGGTGCCAGGTTCGACACAACCAAAGCAAGTACAATATATATATATATATATATACACAACACATTATCATGTGTACATTGGTTGGGCTTTGGGCGATACTACGACGTTGCTCAGACGCAAATCCCATAGAGTGATGGTCCATCCCTGCGAAACATGAATCGGTTCAGTCAGGTGGCTCAACTAGATCTATAGTCTTGCGCATGGGTTCGAAATGCTTTCGTTAGCACGAATACCGAGGCTTGGATTAGCGACATGATGGAAAATTAGAGCTAGATTTACCTCGTCGAAGAGCTCGAGGCACTCTCTAGAGACTCTGGAGGAGACAGTTCCAGCAGAGGTCGGCAGCGCCAAGGGATCCTGAAGGCTATCATCTGCAAGCTCTTCTGCACCCGCATCCCACATCGCCAAGCGGAACGCCCTGCGAGCTTTGTCACACACGGCAGCCTCGATTTCGGCAACACCAGCGAGGCGTGCGAACGCCGCGTCTTCTTCGCTGACTTGCCACTCGATGCAGAGGTCTGCGACGACTTGCAAGTCGTCCTTGGACGTCGCGGGCACCGCGCGGATCACGCTCGTCCGTTTCAGCAGCGACTCGAACCCCGCGAAGACCTCCAACTTCAGCATGCTCAAGTAGTGCCTGTTGTTGTAATAAAAGAGAACAGGGCGACAATAAATAACAATACTGGGTTTGTACCGAGGTCCTAAAATTCTTCAGAGCATTTTTAGACATATCTTTTTGTAAGATTTGAATATCTTTTTTCACTTCCACCTCCTATTACACAGAATATAACATGGAATATTTAGAATATCCAAAGTTATCAAGATGTCATGAAATTCCTTAGAACATACTGGGTTTCTGTAAGAGCCATGTACGTCTGTTGTAACGCTGAGGAAAACGCGCAACAAAGATTCAGTAACAACCTCATCTTAAAAGATGAAGCGCTGAGAACTGATCTTTGGGAAAACAACATGCAACAAAGATTCAACAACATCTTCATCTTAGAAGTTGAAGAGCTGAGAGCTAATCTTTCGGAAAATGTGCAACAAAGATTCAGCAACGTCTTCATCTTAGAAGCAGAAGAGTTGAGAGCTAATCTTCGGGAAAACGACATGCAACAAAGATTCAGAAACGTCTTCATCTTATAAACTAAAGAGCTGAGAGCTAATCTTCAGGAAAATGCGCAACAAAGATTCAGCAACGTCTTCATCTTAGAAGCTGAAGAGCTGAGAGCTAATCTCCAGGAAAACACGCAACAAAACATTCAGCAACATCTTCATCTTATAAGTTAAAGAGCTGAGAGCTAATCTATAGGAAAATGCGCAACCAAGATTCAGCAACGTCTTCATCTTAGAAGCTGAAGAGCCGAGAGCTAAATTCCAGGAAAACACACGCAAACAAAGATTCAGCAACATCTTCATCTTATAAGCTAAAGAGGTGAGAGCTAATCTGTGGGAAAACCAAAGATTCGGCAGCGTCTTCATCGTATAAACTAAAGAGCTGAGAGCCGGTCTCCAGGGGAAACACGCAACAAAGATTCGGCGACGTATTCATCGTCTCAGAATAAGCCCGAAGAGCGGAGAGCTATAATCGTCGGGAAAACACGCAACGAAAGATTCAGTGACATCATCATCATCGTCATCATGATCATCATCATATTAGAAGGCGAAGAGCGGAGGAGCGAATCGTTCACAGACCTGCCGGGCTTGAGCACGTGGGGCTGGCGGCCGACGAACTTGACGCCGATCTCGTGGGGGGCGACGGAGACGACGCGGAAGGGGCCGAGCGCGAACTCGTTGCGGGCGAGCATCTCGTCGGTGGCGGTGGCGACGCGGAAGGGGCCGGGGCCGGAGCACGAGAAGAGCGAGACGGAGCCGGGGGGGAGCAGGACGGGCGGGCGGCCGGCGCCGGGCCACGCGACGCCCACGTGGCCGCCGCCGTCGGGGATGCGCACGCGCCGCAGGTTCCCGTGGGCGATCACCGTCGCCTCGTCCTCGCGCACCGTCTTCTCCAGGTAGAAGCCCCCGGGCGGCGGCACCGGCATCCGCCTCGATCCTCCACCGATGTCTGCTGCGCCGCGATGGTGGTGATGATGATGATGGTTATGATCAGCCGATTCGCCGGAGGAGCTCGCGGGGATGTCGGGGAACTCGTAAGTGCCCGCGGTGAGCATCACGGGGATGGTGCCGCCCGCGTCCCAGCCTAGCCCTATCATGCCTTCCTCCACCACCACCCTTGTCCTCCTCCTCCTGCTCTCCCTCCTACCCCCTCCTCTCCTCGTCAACAGCGGCGGGGTGTTGGTCGGTGCCCCCGACGGTACCGATGCCATCGATGACGGCGACGGCGCCGACATCAGCGACAGCGACGGCGCCGACATCCGCGACGGTGACATCAGCGGTGCCGACATCCGCGACGGTGACATCAGCGGTGCCGACATCAGCGACGGCGACGGCGCCGACATCAGCGACGGCGACGGCGCCGACATCAGCGACGACGACATCCGCGACGCTGACATCAGCGACGGCGACGGCGCCGACATCAGCGACGGCGACATCCGCGACGCTGACATCAGCGACGGCCACTTGTCCCCCCCCCGCCCCAATTCCTGCGAGAAGTAGTTCCTGCCCGTCGTCTCCCACGTCTTCTTCTTCTTCTTCTTCTTCTTCTTCGCGAGCCCCAGTTCCTGCGAGAAGTACATCGGCTCGCTCTTCTTCTTCCATGCCTTTCCTGCATCAACCCCCTGCAACTCCTGCGAGTAGAACTGCTTCCTCCCCATCTTCTCCCTCATCAGCCCTATCCCCCTGCTCAGCAATCCGGCTATGGCACCTCCGCCTCCCTTCCTTCTCCTCCCTGCCCCGTCCTCCTCATCCTCATCCTGCGCCTCGTAGACGTACTCCATGTTCTGCTTCGCCTTCTCCTCCTTCTTCTTCTTCTGCTTCATCTTGCTACTGCTGCTGCTGCCTTCCTCCTCCTCCTCCTGCTGCTGCCATGGCGGGCTACTGCTGGCCTCACCCGACAGCTCCTGCAGCATATCCCGCATCTCCTCTTCCCAGCTCTTGGATGGATTCAATCCACTTGTACTACTGCTCCTGCTCTTCTTTGCAGATATGGGACCCTGATCAGCCGATCCATCGTGGTACTTGGAAGCAGCCGTGGCGCCGTCATCATCATCAGTACCGTCGATGGCGCCCTCGCTGTCCTCATCTGCCTGCTGATCCGGCATCGCCGGCATGTAATGGATGCTGTCCCGGAACTTGACCGTGCGCCGTTCCTGCTTGTCTTTGGTGCTGCGGATCGCCATGGCATCAGGAAGAAGAAGGCGCTGATCGATCTTCCCCAGATCATTACTGCTGCGATGATGATGATGATGATGATGATGATGATCATCATCATCATCATGAGGAGGATGTGCAGATCCGATGATTATTCTGTGATTCCATGAGGGCGATCTTCCCGTCATGGCATAATAGCTCGCTGTATCATCGCCCTGCAGATGATCATCAGCGTCATCATCGACGCAATAGATCGTACTCCTGCCATGATCTTGAACGATGTGCACCCGACCGGCATCGCCGGCGCTCCCTGCAACCTCCGTGGCACCGCCATCGCCGCTGCTCTTCTTCTTGCGATCTAATTCCTGCGCTGCAGATCTCGCATCACCATATCGACTGCCATCGCCGTCTCCGCCACGATGAGCTCCATCGCCCGCGCCTCTAATCGGGCGGACGATGGCGCTGGTGTAAGCTGCTAATTGCAGCTGCTGCCGCCGCAGAGTGGGGCGTGGAGAGGAAATCGAGGACGATGATGCGGAGGAATGCGGCGATGGAGGCGGAGAGATGATGCCGAAGAGGTCGGCAAGAGATGGTTTGGGGCCATTAGGGCTGGCCATGCCATGAATAAAAACAGTCGGGAACTCAGCAGCAGCAGCAGCAGCAGATGCCGGAGAAGAATCTGATGATGAAGAAGATGAAGAAGAAGATTATTTTGCAGCAGCGGCAGCAGCAGCAGCAGCAGAAGGAAGAAGAAGAAGAAGAAGAAGAAGAAGAGGAAGAAGAAGCGCAGCACAGACCTTGTTCTGCTCCTCTTCTTCTTCTTTCTCCTTCTTTCTGTCTGTCTGACTTTTCCTTCTTCTTCTTCTTCTTCTTCTTCTCCTTCTTTCTGTCTGTCTGACTTTTCCTTCTTCTTGTTCTTCTTCTTCACATTGTCTGCAACAAGTCAATGCTTGAGGAAAAGTCTTCTCTACAATTTGTGATTTCCTGTTGTGCTGTGAGAAAGAAAGCAGAGGAGTCTGTGTTATTTGGGAGTTGTGATTTTGCTTCAAAGCAATGAAATCAGGATTGATTGATTGAAAAAGAAATCCACCCAACCCAACTGGTAGACAGTTGTGTCTTGATCTTTTTTGGCCTTTACCTGCAGATCGTGGCGTGTGCCGCGACAGACAGACAAGCATTGTTCTTACGCGATACATTTTGTAGGGAAAAAGCCCCTTCCCCCATCGATGTCAATCAAGGAACAGAAACACGCATCGACATCTTCTTCCTCCGAGCTAAAAACAACTATTTATGAAGAGAGACAGAGGCAGAGGCAAACAGATGTAGATATAGAAACTTGGGACTCTGAGATTGAGGCTATGGCAAGAGGCAAAGACAAAGATAGAGGCAGGGACCAAGGTTCAGACAATTTGAGACCAAGTCAGAGGTAGCGACAAAGACAAAGATAGAGCATCCATGTCTCTTGACCAAATCCTTCATCGAGATGGTGAATGTGTTCATTCACCCTTGCCCATGGCCACCGTCATTAAGGGACCATCTTGCCTTTGCATTTTGTAGGATTCTTCGTTTGCACTTGGCAAAAGAAGAAGAAAAAAAAGTCGCTTTAGATGTTTTTGGAGACTCCCTTTGAGCAAGCAACATTTGTTTGCTATTCTCGCTCTTGTGCAATTAAATATGACTTTTTGTTTAAGTTTCCTGTTATGTTGCCTGAGAGCATCTGGCGTTGTCTTCAAGGAAAACAAAAGGAATACGCGGTAGCTTTGGCTCTTTGTTTGGTGCTAAGTGGGCCTAAGATGATGGATACAAGGCCAAAAAACAAATCAATAATGCACCTTGTATGTGCATGCATTCATACCGCGTAGACTTGACTAGGCAAAAAATAGAGAGACAAGCAGGCAGAGGAAGTTGACCAGCTCAAATCCGAGTGATGGCTAGCTTAATTAAGGTTAGAGAATTAGAGATGGACATTAAGGAACTCCCTACTCTTATCATGCATATCGTTGTGTCAATCCTCGTATTGACACCAAGGACAACAACGCATTCCCCCTGGCCTTGATCATGCTGATGATAATTGTCTCAATGACACATGGTTAATGGCCACGTATGGTGCTCATGTCCCCCTTCGCACACTATGGATGTCCTAGCTATATTGCTTGTGCAAGTAGCTAAGCGGTTATGAACAAGTTATATGCTCTTGTACCCTTATGTTTTCATAGTTGCTGCCTGATTACAACGACAATTAGGTTGAGCGATGTTGGTTAAACTATTCTAAGTATGTGACAAAATGTGGAACAAACAAGTAGCTTAATCACTCAATGGTAGAAACCTGTGCTTAAAAATGAGATTAGTCAAATGAGCTACAAAGGTACGTTAATAAAGCATCTTCTACTTATATATATAAAATAGTTATATATAAACCTTTTATAGCTTTAAACTCTTTATGCTATTTACACAAATAGATTGTTTCCGAGTTTATGGTAAGAAGCTCTATAACAAACCAAATGTATGTGGTCATTATCTTCTAAATTACATCTTAACCTTCTCTCGATTTATATACACGGACAAGTGTATTTTTAAAATATAAAAAAATCATTTGACTTATGTTACATCAATTTGTAATAAATTAGCTCTAAGCCCATTTGCATGAAAACATATCAAAATAAATCTAATAAAATATTTTTAGTTATTGTCAATAAAATGTTATATAACGAGTTTTACTTCAATACATGTTCCCAATAGAGAATCTCAAAACTTTTTATATTAACTATTAAACTAAAATTTTGGTCAAAGCATAATCTCTTTAATTGTCACTAAAAAGAGTTGTAAGTTACGTTTGGGTTAGTCTACCAAAATGTTTAAACTAGTCAATAAAGTCATGTTTCTCTTTAATTACATAGAATATGATTGGGAACTCTCATTCACTTACTAAAGTAGACACTCCGAAAGGAATAATCGTCATTTTCACCCATAATATTTGCATAGATTTTTATTACATTAACCATATTGAAATTCTATATATTACAATAAACGATAAAGAACAGAGAGTGATTAATAAATAAGGAAATAATAAATAAAGTTGTATGATGCCATAAATAATGAGATAAAAACGGATTAAGTAAAAAGATGTAACGAGGAAATAAAGAAGCGAGGAAATATAAAGAAAATTAATAAACTGAAATAATCACAAAAAACTATTGATCGTAATTATTAATGCTAACTAATATTAATTCTAAGTATTAATGTTTTTCTTTACATTGTCATATTATTAATTCTAGTAAAATATCAAGTCCTAAGGCTATAAGGAAACATATATATACAAGCCCTTCCCACTCGATAGCTTAGAAAATTATATTTCCAAATAGGGATATTATGCTCGAAAAGTCCATTATCCATACTTTGGTGAATTTTAGGCATAAAAGTATCACGCGAAATAGTATCATTCAATGCTATCAAATGAATCATCTTTGTCCATTTTCCTTAATTGTATTAACAAACAAACTTTCTTTTCCTTTAAATACTTTGATACACTGACTCTTCCATATTACCCCAAAGTAGTGTTACAACTCAAAAGTAATAAGATATTACACAAATATCATCTCCATATTCCTTGTTCAATAAAGGATGTAGGTGATGTGTAATAACCTTTCTATTATTAAAGTATGACTTCTATGTCCAATGCGGACCAAACTACTGCTCCTTATGTTACAAAGATTTCTACGTCTATAATTGAGAAAAGCCTCAACATGCACCTATGACTTTGCTTACATTCCCACAGGGCCATGCTACGTAGTTTCTTGAGGATGATTACATTGCGGACAAGCGTAATCTCACTTGCAATAGTTGTTAAGAAGTTTGCCTCGAATCCCATTGACACTACTGCAATTGTGACAATGTTATTTTTTATTGTCCAATATCTTACTCCCAAGTTTTGTTAAATATCAAGTATCCATGCTTTTCAATGTTCAGTCGCCTCAGCTTTCAGGGGGTCAATGATCCATTCTTTCCACAATGGGCGACTATGATTCAAACCCTTTGTATGGTCCCTTTCATTATCTCGGGGGAATTGCACTCCGCCTTCTATAACTTTCCTTTTATATCCACTTGAAAGCATTGAGTTCGATATTTTGACTCCCCAAGCAAGTCCTTAGTGCATCATACCAAGTACTGATAATAGTAATCAATAGTATTACTTATCTTACTACTAATTACTAATATATCAACTAGTAGTATTAATGAGTATTGACATACAAGCTAATCCTGTTACTAATTGTTGACGTACCAACTAATATTATATTAATTACTAATATACTAGGTAATTGTACCAATATTTACTAATATACTAAATAATATCGAAAGAATGAGTGTAGAAAAGAGAAACAATAATGCATAATGTTTTTTTTATACTAGATTTAAAAAAATAAAAGAGGGAAATAAAGAAGCAAGGAAAAAGAAAGAAAATAAAGTAATCACAAACAAAAAAGTAACCCATTAAGCCTAATTACCAGTGCTAAATAATATTAATACTAAGTATTGATGTCAATAATTAGCAATAGTACTGATCTTATTACTAATTACATGATATATCAACTAATAGTGATATTAATTATTAATATACGAGCCAATCCTATTACTAATTGCTAATGTACCAACTGATACTAATACTAATTACTAACCTACTAACTAATATCGAAAGAATAAGTTAAGAAAAGAGCATTAATAATCCATAAGATATTAGATCTAAAAAGATAAAGGAGGGAAATAAAGAAGCAAGGAAAAAGAAAGAAAATAAATAATTAGAGATAACCACAAACAAGAAAACCTCGTTAATCTTATTTACCAATGTTAAATGATATTAATACAAAGTACATCCTGCTAGTAATTATTAATATACCAACTAGTATCAGTACTAATTACTAATATTAAGAAGTCAATTCTTTTCCTTTGCCCCGTGAACAAAAAAACCCATTAATCATAATTACTGATGCTAAATAATATTGATACTAAGCACTAGAGTTAGTAATAAGTAGTATTACCAATCCTACTACTAATTACTAATATTAAAAAGGAAAATCTTTTTCTTTGCCCCACAAGCAAACACAAAACGGATAATCCCAATTACCAATGCTAAATAATATCAATACCAAGTAATAATATTAGCAATAAGTAGTATTATTAATCATACTTCTAATTACTAATATACCAGCTAATATCAATACTAATTACTAATATAAAACAGGCAATTCTTTTCCTTTGCCCCACAAGCAGAAACAAAAATTGCTAATCCCAATGCTAAATAACACGAATACTAAGTACTGGCGTTAGCAATAAGTAATGTTACTAATCCTAGTACTAATTACTAATATACCGACTAGTATCAATGCTAATTACTAATATTAAAAAGGTAAGCAATATGAATACTAAGTACCGGTGTCAACAATAAGAAGCATTACTAATCCTACTACTAATTACTAATATATCGACTAATATCAACGCTAATTACTAGCATTAAAAAGGCAGTTCTTTTTCTTTGCTCCATAGCGAGATGCTTTGTTCCCTCAGGGACGCCATAGCTGCGAAGCTTTCGTCTGCGCTTTAGGTTTTTCTACCTGCAGAAGATAGCGAACTGTACAGAAGAACCGATCCTTCGATTCCCCCTTCCTCTCCATTGCTTCACCCCTTCCATTTTCTTCCTTTCGTTCGTTTCCATATTCTTGCCCCCCGCCCCCATAAAAAAAACTCGCAAGGCAAGATTACGATCAGAACCGTTTGCCGCAACGCTGGCCGATCTTCTACCTTCTTTCTGCCTTTGATCAGCATTATTTTTCATCGCCGAAGATGAATCCCCTCCAGCTTCTTCTTCATTGATTGAAAATCTGTCAAAGACTTCGTCATCCGAGGCAGATCCTCACCATGAAAGCCAAGAAAGAACGAGGAGTTGACCCGGTATATGTTCTCTCAACTTCTTTCCTGATCAATACGCTGGCGATACATATTTGGAAACATAACATTCTCCTCAGTTTCTGGTTTCTCTTTGCACATATGTTTAAGATTCCGTAATCTTTGTGATCAGCTCTGCGGTTGATTTGTTTTATATATGGGTACATGTAGAATTAATTTTATGGCATAATGTTTGTGCGCTTTACGTTCATTTATGCAAAATATAATGCTTTTAGCTGGACCTAGGCGTATACACTGCGAACACGTCAGTTCTTTCTTTGGATTTTCCCTCTCTACACTTTGAACTTATTTACAATGGATGTCCGTACTTTGCTTGATTGCTGATACATTGGAAATCTCTTTTCTGGCATGTAAGCAAAGATGATGTCCGGTGACCTCCATTTGTAACATTTATTGTGCGATCTTATGACTTTTCCATGTTGTTGGGAGTTTTTTCAATCCGTATGCCAGCCTGCGCTCTGAATCTGTTTACTGTAAAAATATGATTTTGCCTTTCTGATACATTTGAAGCCATCTTTTTGGCACACATACTTTTTTTTGGTGATTATTAGCACTACGAACTTGTTCACAAGAAATATACTTTTCAAATTTGTTGACGATTGGCAGCAACAGTGTTGTAACATATCTGTTGGTTTTGAGGATTTTCACTTAACGAGAATTGATGCTTTGAATTCATGCATATTACACGTGTGTTACTTCTAGTGTTGCAAATAGTGGAATACTTATTTTGAAAATTAGTGATCTAGGCCACTTGTAACATGTTTACTATCTAATCAGAAACTAAATAGTTGTTACATTGCTTTAAGTTGCTTAGTTAAATAACATGTACAGCTCTTTTATTCTCTCACCTAATTTCACTGCACAACGGCAAACAGTCTCCAGGAGCATCCAGCATCATAACTTGACTAGCATATGGCTGCGATTATTTATCATATGTATCTTTAGTTTTGTTACACATGTACAATGTGCGTGTTGGATTTATGCCCACTGCATACAATTTGGAACACAAGTGATATCTGGACAATGTACGATTATATCAATGATGTCTGAATAGGGAGTAAATTGGAGGAGAATTTTATACGATAAATGTGTGGAGTCTTTGTATGTGGCTGAATAGAAATGTCAATGTACAACAAGTTAAAGGATGAAAATAGTATGCTTGTATTTATTTGTTTGTTTAGGGTGGGTTTGTGCTGATTGCATTGGGGACAAAATATCACCAGTATTATGTAATGAGGAGCAGATGACATGTATTTTTGTTAAAGAAGTTTTTCAAAACATTCCAAAATAAAATAAAATAATTTCTGTGCGGATGTCTTTTGTGAGGATCTTTACGGATTGTATGCAATATACCTACAATATTATTCTCATAAGTAAGAAACCAAATTGTTTTGTGGCAGCCTCCGAAGATTCAGGCGGTCATAGATAGTCTGACAAGTATTCCACTGGAGTGCATAGAAACTCCCCTTGCCAGATTCACTTGGGAGTATGATAAGGTACTCTATTAATTTGCAGGGAACTGTTTTTGTTATATTTTACCAAATGCTGGCATATTTTCTCTCTCCTTTCACGTTATTATGGTTGATCCAGAAGATAATTTAAATATCTGGCTTGGGGTTAAGCCGAGGACGTTTGAAAATAGCATATCTCTGGTGCTTGTAAGGAATTAGAGATAAATGCAGGGTTATTTTAGAGTTTACATTATCAATTTAAGATTTTTCTGCATAATGTCTTGATATGTACGGTTTTTCCATTTGCAGGGTGATTTCTATCATTGGGTTGAACTCATGAATCATTTTGATTCATATTTTGAAAAACACGTTAAGCCTAGAAAAGATCTTCGGCTGGAAGGAGAAGTCAATGAAGCAGAACCTCTTCCGAAGAATATCATTTTACAGATTCTTAGAGTAACCCGTATCATCCTAGACAATTGCGTAAATAAACACTGTTACAGTTCTTATGAGGTTTGCTTCTAGGTTTTGAAATGTTTTATTTATCACAATTTCCAATGCTGAAATATTCTTTATGTTGTGGAGCCATAAAGTTCAACGTTTGTTTTGCAGCATTTATCTTCTCTCCTTGCATCAGCAGATACAGAAATTGTCATAGCTTCCCTGCAAACTCTATGTGCATTTGTGAAGAAATCTATACAGTCTAATTGGGCTGCCCGATGGCATGGAGATCAGACGTTAAACTTGCGTTTGTTTTCCCTTGCACAAGGTTGGGGCAGTAAAGAAGAAGGACTTGGGCTAGTAGCATGTGCAATGGAGTCTGGGTGTGATGAGAATGCTTTGAGGCTGGGTTCAAATCTCCATTTTGAATTTTATTTAGATGCACAAGAATCAGAAGGCATGGATCACAGATTAACAGGGTTAAAGGTGATTCATAAGGACTTGCAGAATGAATGCAGAAGTGAACTCGATCTATTGCAACAGCTATTCGATGAGTACAAAGTTCCTTCTAATCTCAGGTTCTCCCTCTTTACAAGGCTCCGTTTTGCAAAATCTTTTCCACATCTTCGCACACGCCGAAAGTATCTATGCATTCGTCTGTTGGCGTTCATTATTTTGTTACAATCGAATCCAGATGCAGAAGATCTATCTGCTTTCTTCGACAATGAACCTGAGTTTGTAAATGAGCTGGTGCTGTTGTTGCATTGTGAGGATACAGTACCTGAAGATATCCGAACGCTATCACTTCTTTCATTAGCTGCACAAGCACAAGACCGTCTACGGCAAGCAAGTGTTCTTGCTGCTATCAGGGCTGGTGGTAACCGTGGAATTCTGCCCATCCTTGTGCAAAAATCTATAGGATATCTGAATGGCACAAAATCTAACTGTTCGGTACCCTTGGTTGAGGCCCTACTCTTCCTAATTACAGTCCTGGTGTCTAGGGCTGCAGGATGTGCAGCTCTTAGAGAATCAGGCCTTATACCTACACTGATTCCATTTTTAAAAGATACAAATCCTTCACACACACATTTAGTTGCATCTGGAGTGCATATTTTAGAAGCATTGATGAACTACAGCAATCCAGCAAAAACCTTGTTCAGAGACTTGGGCGGTCTAGATGATGCAATCACAAGACTAGATGTAGAGATCAATCGTGTAAAAGATTATGTTCATAAGATCAGGAAAAACTCATCTTATTCAGACAAAGGCAAGTTGCCAGCTGAGCAGATGGATAAGAAGCATGATTTAGATCTACAACCAGAGCCTGCTATTTCATTCCCATCAAGGCTACTTTTGAAATCTTTGCTTCGAGCCATTTCTTTGGGAACATATGCACCAGGAAATGCAACAAGAATCCAGGGTTCTGAAGAGAATGTCTTGGCCTCATGTATGTGCACAATTTTCAGGAATGCCAAAGATTTTGGTGATGTGGTTTTCTCTTTGGCAGCATCACTGATGAGTGATCTCATACACAAAGATCCAACGTGTTTCCAAACCCTTGATTCTGCAGGTTTGCCGGCGGCATTTTTAGAATCAATAAATGAGGTTTTGCCATCTTCTGAAGCTGTGAGTTGCATTCATCATAGTCTTGATGCTTTGTGCTTAAACAATGTGGGGTTACAGGCTGTGAAGGATAAAAATGCTTTACATTGTTATGTAAAGATATTCACTTCTAAGTTCTATCTCCGAGCCTTGGAGAATGAAACACCTAGCTTGTTAGGTTTTGGATTGAATAACTTAATGCGCCATGCACCAAGCTTACGTGGGGATGGAGTTGATGCTTGTATAGAAATACTTAGAACTATTGCTACAATTGGAGGATTTATTGATACTGGTTCAAAGAATGATGACGACACCTCTGTTCCGATGGAAGCAGATTCAAAAGCGGTTGAACAACAGTTAGAGGCAACTACAATTGAAGCAGGACAGCAATCTGAAGCAACACATTCCGAGGTTGAAACGTCGGAGTTGTTCCTTCTTGAATTGATCCATAATGCTGCAAGGTTGCTTCAAGCACTTCTGCAAAATGCTGATACAAGCAGAATCTTTGTTGAAAAGAAAGGAGTGGAAGCTATATTGAATCTTTTCTCATTACCAAACTTACCTGTGTCATTTGGAGGATCCTCAGTGGCACACAGCATGTCTTCACCTTTCAGGGCCTTTTCACCATCCCATGCTATCCCTCTCTCTCGAGCTGTTTGCAGTGCTTTACAAAAAAGTCTCAGGTTTACGATAGAAAATCTAAATGTGTTAGATGGTGCAAGGATTTTTGATATGCAAATTCAAGAAAGGAGAAAACTTGTCCGCTGTCTTTCCTCCACAGAGTTGTATCTATCTCTGTCTTCTGTGCTGGTAAGGAGTTTTAATACCACAATGACTGAACTGAGTGCTGGTGGAATTGATGTGTTATATGACCTTGGAAAGGTGTACCGTGAAGTTCTTTGGCAAATATCGATGTATGATGATGCAAAAGCTGAATTAAAGCATGAGCAGGCAGGTGATGCTAAACAAGGTTCTGCAAATAGAGAAACTGAGGAAGATTCCACAGCTCCTGTACAGTATGTAAATTCAGTATCTATACAAAATGGATCTAGTTCTCAGTGGGATACAGAACCGGACTTTTTCTCTATGATTTCATCAGGGGATGGATTTCATCGTCGTACAAGGAGGGAGCAAGGTGCAGTAGCTGATTTATTTTCTCAGCGGATGCGCCGCCTAGCACGCCATGCTCCAAGCCAACCTTCTCAACTCGATGTTGAAGCTGCATTCAATGTTGAAGCAACACAAACTTCTGAAGGTCCCAACCAGAAATCCCCTGATTCTATTGACTATGAAGTAATGACACGGCTTGCAAATGCTGCTCGAGGTTTATATGTTGCTTTGGGAAAGGCAATGGTGGTACCATCTCGCCGACGTGATGATGTGGCAGCTCCTGGCTCTGCTGCTAAAGAAGTTTCTGCAGCTATTGCAAAAATTTGCAATGAAAACATTGGATTTGATGGTGGCCCTGGTTCTCCAAAGCTGGAGATGGCTAGAAGTCTCTACTTCCATCGCCTCGTTGATGATATCCAATTAATACTGTTCGACAGTCGAAGGAATAGCTGCAATACACTTTTGATTAATAATTTCTATGCATATGGTGCTCTCAGCCAGCTGCTGCAAACCTTCCAGGGTGTTAACAATATGCTTTGGACAATCACACAAGAATCTGATGTTGTGATGGATGATGGAGAGAGTAAATCAGAGGTCCATGACATTGACCTCATGTCCAAAAGAAAATCACGTCTGTTTGAAACATTGCAAAGCTTTGCAAAGCTCATGGAACATCTTGTAACACCCACGATTCTCCTATCTCCACAACCCACTGCTCAGATGCTTTCTCAGCAAGTCCCTGGGAGTCTTGTTGCTATTCCTACGGAACCAGAAACATTCGTACAGAGATTGCAGTCACAGGTTTTGGAGTTTGTTCTTCCTGTTTGGAACCATCCCTTGTTTCCAAAGTGTAACGTTAACTATATAACATCTGTTGTCTCCATTATCACGCATATATATACAGGAGTGAGTAGCTTGAATCCTCAGAGGAATGCTGGTCCCAATGTACTTGTTCCTCCGCCAGATGAATCATCTATATCCATGATTGTTGAGATGGGGTTTTCTAGAGAACGAGCTATAGAGGCTCTTAGAAGAGTTGTGACAAACAGTGTGGAAATGGCAATGGAATGGCTTTTTAGCCATCCTGAAGAGCCTCAAGAGGACGATGAACTGGCACGTGCTCTCATGCTTTCACTGGGTAACTCTGATGGTCTTGCTGTATCAGATGGCGCCAAAGGTAAGGAAACTGCCAATGAAGTCATTTTCAAAACACCACCCGTGGAAGATATATTGTGCACTTGTATTACTCTGCTGCAAAGTACAGATGTTGCATTTCCACTCACAGACCTGCTTGTAGCACTATGCAGTCGTAATAAGGGTCATGACCGCAGTAGGGTGGTAACATATTTTATAAATCATCTGAAATTGTGCGCAATGGAGGATGCACTTTCAGACAGCAGCCTACTTTCTGTTGTTTCCCACTTACTAGCTTTGATTCTGAATGAAGATTGTATAGCACGTGAGCATGCAGCAGAACAGGGTTTGATTTCAATTGCATTAGATATCTTATCTACTTTCAATGCTCAAGGAATCTCAGTCACCACTCCAAAATGGGTAACAGCTTTATTGTTGGTTCTGGATCTCTTCTCACAGTTTAAGCCAAAAGTTTCTCAAGATCAACAAGGACTTGTTACTGGCAGCTCAGATCCTCTTTCAAAGAATAAGCTTTATACTGGTGAAATCATGGTGAATGACAGAAGTGAAACACAAGTAGATCCCTTTGTTAAAGTACTGGATAAATATACAGGATTTATGACCTTAAATGAACAGCATCGTGCCATGAAAATAGCTTGCAACTTTCTCAATACACAGTTTCCAGCAACTACTATTCAAGCTGTACTTCAATTGTGTGCCAGGTTATCTAAAACACATTCTGTGGCAATGCAATTTCTTGAATCAGGGGGTTTGGCTGCAATTCTGAGCTTGCCACGTCGGTCTTTGTTTCCAGGGTTTGATAGTGTTGCTGCTGTTATAATCCGCCACCTCTTGGAGGATCCACAGACGTTACAACAAGCCATGGAGCTTGAAATAAGGCATATGCTGACTACATCATCTCATCGGCATAATGGAAGAGTTAGCCCAAGAATGTTTCTCACAGCAGTTGCCCCTGTTGTCTTGAGGAATCCAGCAATTTTTATGCAAGCTTCCGCAGCTATTTGCCAGGTTGAGAACTACAATGGGCAACCTTACATTGTTCTCTGTAAGGAAAGAGAAAGAGAGAGAGACCAAGAGAAAGAAAAAGAGAAAGATGAGAAAGACCGTGAGAAAGCTAGGTCTTCATTAGCAGCAGTAGCTACATCTTCAAGTGATGGAAATATTAAAGCCCAAAACTCTGTATACAAGTCCAAAGGTCATAAAAAGGTTCCTCAAAGCTTTGCACAAGTTTTAGATCAGCTTCTTGAGGTGGTACTTCATTCCCCAACTCCAACCTGTCATTCAATGGATGAAAGTATCAGTGCTTTCAACAAAGGTAAATCAAAATGTGAAGAAACTATGGTGCCTGGTCATGGGAACTCGTCTGAGGGGTCTGCTGGCTTGGCTAAAGCTGCGTTCATTTTAAAGTTAATGATGGAGATTCTTCTGATGTATTCTGGAGCTGTGGGTGTTGTTATACGGCGTGATTCTGAACTGAGCCAAGGCAGAGTGGTAGGGTCAGATGCTAGTGGTCATGGAGGGCTTCTGTATCACATTCTCCACTGCTTGCTTCCTTATTCGTCAGAGAAAGGATCTGAAAAAGTTACCGAGGATGAATGGAGGGAAAAGCTTTCAGATAAATCGGCATATTTTCTGTTGGTAGTATGTGTACGATCTGCAGAGGGAAGAAGACGAATTGTTTCAGAGATTTCCAAGGCATTAATGTTATTATCAAATGATGCCAGAAAAGGAACCGAGAGGAAGTTGCAACCTCCAAATATGAAAATTCGAGCATTCGTGTTCCTGATTAATCTTATATTATCAGCGCAAGCACCTGGATTTTCAACAGATGTGGCAAAAACAATGATTGATGCAGGCTTAGTACGATCGTTAACAAGTACACTAGAAGTGATAGATTTGGACCATCCAGATGCAGTTAAATTGGTGAATGTAGTACTTAAAGTTTTGGAGGCATTGACAAGAGCTGCATCCTCTGCTGATGCGGCTATTGCAAGTTCAGAGAAGAAAGGGCCAACAGCAGAAAGGAACCCTGCTCAAGGTTCTGATGGGGCCTTATCACAATCTCTGGATGTTGGAGGAACCTCCAGTACCCATGATTCAGATCTTGCTGAAGCGCAAATGATTGATGAAGGTATGCCACTGAATGTGGAGGCTAATAATACTAGTAATTTGATGGAATCTGTTCCACCTGTTAGAACGGATATGGCAGATGGGGCACACAGAGATTCAGAAGCTCAAGCTTTCATGCATGAGCCATCTTCCAATCCCTCTGGTAACCAAGCAGAGACAGTTGTCACAGAAATAACTTTCATGGTAGAGCATAACACAGAGAGTGGACATGAAGATGATGAAGATGAAGAAATGGAGGGGGAAGATGGTGAAGAGGAAGAGGAAGATGAAGAAGATGAGGATGAAATGGAAGGAGCAGAGGAGGTAACACATATGTCACCACCCGACACTGATCTTGAAGAAGAGCATGAAGATGATGGACTTGATGATTACGGAAATCACGGAAACATCTTAGAGCATGCTGGCTCAGCTCCACTAACCGATTTTTCGGGGGACCCTTTTCAGAGCATGAATGAGATCTTTAGCTCATTCCGGAGGCCAGTGGTAGAGCGCCGGAGGACTGGAACTGGGTCCAGGCCAAGCACTGATAGGGCTGGGGGAGACCGTGGTGTTGCATTTCACCATCCATTATTAACTAGGCAACCTTTGTCATCCAGTGGTGTACCAGGTAGTACTGCAGCATGGAATACAACTGCCAGTGTTGCAAGCAACAGTGATACATTGAGAGGCATAGGGTTTGATGTAGCACCGTACTATATGTATGATCATGTGT
Source organism: Azolla pinnata (assembly GCA_037176905.1). Lineage (NCBI taxonomy): Eukaryota > Viridiplantae > Streptophyta > Polypodiopsida > Salviniales > Salviniaceae > Azolla > Azolla pinnata. The sequence goes on from JBBBWG010001226.1 coordinate 58,994, forward strand.
TGTCTGATACCTCAGGCAATCGCCTCTTTGGTGATCGTTCTGGAGGTGGGTTGCTACCTCCATTACTTGATTTCTCTATGGATCCTAGCTATTTGACGGTGAGAAGAGCTAATAGGTCAGAGAACCGATTGAGTACATGGACTGATGATGGTCATCCACAAACGGGAGCATATGCCGCAGCAGTAGCACAGAGAATTGAGGAGCAATATGTCTCTCGTTTAAGAAGTCTCATGCCAGAAACAATACAACTGGTGGATCAAACACCTGTAACTACAGTGGCCCTGGGTCAGGTCAATGATGCTGAGAACATGGAAGGTGTTGAGTCTCACACTGAAAATAGAGAAACTCGGAGCCCTCAAAATGTAATTGCAGAAGGCCTGACCGTTGAAACTCAAATACCACCAAACTATGAAAGCCAACACATTGATCTACACCAAGATGAGAGTGCAAGACTGGTAGATGCACCTATTGAACATCAAGAAAGGCCAGCTATTGATATACATAATATAGGTGCACAAATGGATGGACAAAATAGTGCTAATGAAGAGGGTATGGAAAGACATAATCATCCAGATAGGATGGTAGAACCAGAGGTTGCTGAGACAAATGTGGAAGAAGAACTTTCTGTCAACATTAATATTGACCAACAGCATACAATGCAGGCTGAAGGGGTTACAATTGCTGCTGTGGAAGGAAATGCTAGTGAACTTGTTACTGGGGCTGGGGAAAGTGAAGCAGCCACACAGCAAGGTTACCAAGAGATGGCCACAATTGATCCAACATTCTTGGAAGCCCTTCCTGAATACCTCCGTGCAGAGGTTTTAGCATCTCATGAGAACCAGATTAGTAGAACGGCAAATGTTGCTCCACCAGTACCTTTGCCTACAGAAGATATAGATCCTGAATTTTTAGCTGCATTACCACCAGATATTCAAGCTGAGGTTCTTGCACAACAACGTGCTCAAAGATTGGTACAATCTCAGCAAGGTGAAGGGCAGCCAGTTGATATGGATAGTGCATCTATAATAGCAACATTTCCTGCAGAATTACGTGAGGAAGTAAGTTTGTCTCTAGCTTCTTTTTTATTAGGATCTGCATAGTAATTGCCTGATGGTGGTGGTTGCGATACACAGGTTCTTCTGACATCTTCAGATCAAGTTCTGGCTGCTTTGCCTCCATCTCTACTTGCTGAGGCACAGTTGCTGCGGGAGAGGGCAATGAACCAATATCAATCTAGAGGGCTATTTACAGGTGCTAACAGATATGGAATTCGTAGAAACAATCCTGTCAGTGGTTTAGATAGGAGTGTAGGTAGCACTGGTGGGTTTTCAGTAGCTCGCAGGTCCGGTGCTCTGCCAAGTATAGTTATGAAGACTACTAAGGAAGTTGAAGGAAAGCCGCTTGTTGATATGGCTGGATTGAAGTCAATGTTGCATTTGCTGTACCTTGCACAGGTTCCTTAAAGTTTTTGAAGACATACTTATATACCTTATGTCGACGTGCATGCACTGATGTGTTCTCCAACACAATGTTTTTGCAGCCTCTTGGAAAAGGGCTTTTACAACGTGTTTTGCTGAACTTATGTGCTCATAGTGTGACACGAACTTATATTGTCAGACTTCTATTGGACATGCTTAAGCCTGGAGAACGAGAATCTAGTGGGTCTGAAGTGTCACGTCTCTACGGTTGTCGATGGAATGTGGTCTATTCACGCTCACAGGTTTCTGATGGTATGTGAAATAATATGGAAATGATCTTATTTTTCATTATGTATATTGTAAGTCAGTAATATGCATTTGCCATTACAGGAGTTCCTCCATTGGTTTCCAGACGTGTGCTAGAAATCCTTACACACCTTAGCAAGCACCATGGTGCTGGAGCTGATCTCCTCACTCACTTAAAATTATTCAAAAATAGGAGTACAATTGAAGAGAAAGGCAAATCTAAGCTGATTGATGAATCTTGTAGTAACCTTTCAAATGGAGAGGTTCCACTTGTTGTGTTGTTGCAGTTACTGAATCAGCCTTTGTATTCCAGGAGCAGTGCACACCTTGAACAGGTATTCTCCTTGTGCAATCGTTTCCTTCAAAGTGTAAAGTTATGTGGAATGGTGCATGGCTAAGTGGTTTGATGCTCTTGACCAGCTTATGGTGCTGCTTGAAGTTATAATAAATCACATTAGCACAAAACATGAGGTCAAGAATATACGTAGTGAGAATGAAAACTCTGATATTCCACCCAGAGACTGTAAGCCTAATAGAATTGCCCAATTTAGCTTAGACATCCCAGGAACGTCCAGAGCTGATGGTAACATCGAACAGATTCAGCCGTTACTAAGCGAGCCTTCACGACAATGTGAGGTAAATGAGAATGAACAACTGCCAGAACAATCAACTTCTGGAACAGAAAGAACGATAAATATATCAGAAATATTATCAAGCCTTCCAGTATCTGAACTCAGGAAGTTGTGCAACCTTCTTGCACAGCAAAGGTATGCTTCAGCCCCTACTTGATTCACACTGTGCATCATTCATGTATAAATTGCAAAGTGTATTTTGGAGGCTGATGGCATTTAATGGTGAGGGATATGCATTTGTAAAGATGTGTTTTGAAGGTCATGAGGAGTTTTGCTTGACAAAATATTTGATGATTATTTCTGCAGTTTATCTGAAGTAGCTTACTCTCGGATTACAGAAGTGATAAGAAAACTAGCACAGATTGCCCCAAACCATCGTTGCCTTTTCAAAGAAGAGCTAGAAGATGCAGCTAGGCGCCTCACTGGTCCTGCTATAACTGAACTAAGCTATCTTGGACATGCTGAAACAATGACTCTAAGTACTAATTCTATGGTTGGCGCAGCCATCTTGAGGGTGCTTCAATGCCTAAGCAGTCTTACAGCAGACATTCATGAGAGAGGTGATTCAGAAATCACTATTCATGGAGAGGGATCAGCTGTTAGGAATTTAAATATTACTCTGGATCCACTTTGGCAAGCTCTCAGCTCCTGCATAGCAAGATTAGAAGGTGGCTTGAGTAATTATTCGGCATATCCAGGTTCCATTATTACAGCAAATGGAGACAATGGAAATACAGGGATAGCTTCTCCTCTCCCCCCAGAGACACAAAGAGTGCTACCATTTGTTGAGGCATTTTTTGTCTTATCTGAGAAGCTAAGAGAGAGTTCTACACCAACTCATTTAGAGCCTGGTATTTCGACTGCCCAGGAAATTAAAGAGGCTGCTAGCTCGTCAGGTAGCATTCAAAGTAGGATAGATAGAGACTTGCCTTTTCTGAAGTTTGCAGAAAAGCATCGAAGGATGCTCAATGCTTTCTTACGTCAGAATCCCCCTCTTCTGGAGAAATGTTTTTCGCTGCTATTGAGAACTCCGAGATTGATAGACTTTGACAACAAGAGGTCATACTTCCGAGCTCGGATCAGGCAACAACATGAACAGCAACACTTTTCTCCTCTTCGGATTTGTGTTCGGCGTCCATACATCCTTGAGGATTCATACAATCAACTAAGGATGAGGACAGTGGAAGAGTTGAAAGGCCGATTCACTGTTCAGTTTCAGGGGGAAGAAGGCATTGATGCTGGTGGGCTCACAAGGGAGTGGTATCAATTATTATCGCGTGTAATATTCGATAAAGGAGCATTATTGTTTACAACTGTGGGAAATGAATCTTCATTCCAGCCAAACCCTAACAGCGTATTTCAAACCGAACACTTGTCTTACTTCAAGTTTGTTGGACGTGTGGTAATAACCGTTATTCGTAATATAATACAGCAAACTTTGAATTTTAGAATCCTAAGATGCATTTGATGTTGAACTTGATCTTACACTCAACAGGTAGCAAAGGCACTGTATGATGGTCAACTGCTGGATGTATATTTTACAAGGTCTTTTTACAAGCACATATTAGGAGTAAAAGTCACATACCATGACATTGAAGCAGTGGATCCAGATTACTATAAAAATCTGAAATGGATGCTAGAGGTTTGTGGTTCATTTGTTTGATTACTCATCTGTTACTAATTGAGATTTCAGAAACATGAGATTTTAAAGCTGAATTGGGCGAAATATTGTAACTTAATTATTACGCCTAGACACTGCATTCTAGATAAATGCAAATATACTGTGAATTACCTGTCCATTCTGAAATTGTGCCATTGTATGGTCAAATCAAAGTCAGGATTTCTTTTCGTAAAATCCAGAAAAGTATGGTGGCTATGGCATTATGTTGGAGGCATCAAGTGTATCATTCATTTTCTTCTATAGAAGTTGCTTTTTGTGGAGGAGATTCTTCTCACTGTTCTACAGGTCGTCTGATCCTTTTCTTTTCCTGCAGAACGATATCAGCGATGTTGTTGGAGTGTTTTTTAGTGTGGATGCAGATGAAGAGAAGCATATACTTTATGAAAAGACTGAGGTATTTCATCTTCTGTCCATGCAGGAAACCGATTTTTCCTTTTAAAGAAGATTTTGACTCATTGGTTCCACTTTGTATCAGGTAACTGACATTGAATTGATACCTGGAGGTAGGAATATTCGGGTGACTGAGGAGAATAAACATGAGTACGTAGACCTCAATGCTGAACATAAGCTTACCACAGCCATCCGTCCACAGATCAATGCCTTCTTGGAGGGATTTAATGAGCTTATTAACAGAGATCTAATTTCGATATTTAATGACAAAGAGCTCGAGTTATTGATCAGTGGTCTTCCAGAAATTGATTGTAAGGTTTTTTATATGAATTGAACTGACCCGCCTCATGTGAACTTCATTTGAATTATCTTCAATTTCTTCGCCTGCAGTGGATGATCTGAAAGCGAATACCGAGTATACTGGATCTACGGCAGCCTCTCCTGTTGTACAGTGGTTCTGGGAGGTAGTCCATGAATTCAGCAAGGAAGACAAGGCTCGCTTGCTACAATTCATCACAGGAACATCTAGGGTATTTTCTTCAGCCCGTTCACACTTTTATTTTCTATCGATTTCTAGGAGGATCACATGTCTTGTTTGAGCAGTAAAACTGATGTGTTAGTGATTGTTTAATTACTTAGTTCTCTAGATTTGGACTGCATGTTCACGTATTTATGCTGAAGCTAGTAATAATACAGTATCCTTGTACACCACTCGCTGCACGATGCCTAAATCATATTCTTCATTACCCTGATCCCCCATGTCTCCCTTAGCTTGTCTAATGTGGCACATTTGTTTCCTAAAATATATGTTTTACAAATGCTATAAATATGTTTGGTTCAGCAGTACTCAGATGTTTACATAATATTACAGGTTCCACTCGAGGGGTTCAAAGCATTGCAAGGTATTTCAGGTCCTCAGCGGTGTCAAATTCACAAAGCATATGGTGCCCCAGAGCGCCTTCCGACCGCTCATACTTGGTAAAGATATAAATCCGCTAGGTAAAAACGTTTGAGATTGTCTGGATGCTTCTAAGTTTTCTGAGAAAAGAACATTTGTGCAGTTTCAATCAGTTGGATCTTCCGGAGTATTCGTCAAAACAGCAGCTTCAAGAGAGATTGTTGCTTGCGATCCATGAAGGCAGCGAAGGCTTTGGCTTTGGTTGATGAGAAGTGATGCATCGACCGAGTACTATGAGCTGGAAAGACTTGGAGGCCAGTGTCCTGCCATTCTGCTTGCCCCCATCTGATTCGAAGCCTCCGTGTCGGTTGTATAAAAGAACGGTAGCATGATATAAAATATTCATATGCTTCCCTGTGGCAAATACACAAACAACATAGCAGATAGCTACTACTCAGAATTCTTAAGGAAACAATAGTGCAGTTAGCTGCTACTCCGAATTCTCAACGAACAACGGAGCTGATAGCTACTACTCAGAATTCTCAATGAAACAACATAGCAGATGAGAATACTGCGAATTCTCAAGGAAACAACAGAGCAGATAGCTACTACTCGGAATTCTCAAGGGAACAACATAAGCGGATAGCTACTACTACTCCTACGAATTCTCAAGGAAAGCCAAGAGAGATGAGCAACTGTAAGCAAATCGTGAAGAAATGCTTTCAATTTTTTGGCATTGCATTTTGGGAGGCTACACCGATTCTTTGGAATGCATATTTGGTAGAGAAGGGGCATATGCAAGAATCGGCAGATACGGCTATAATTGTAATGCAGATGGTCTCGAAGCTGTTGGAGAGTCTTTATCAATGTGTGTATATTTGGATCGGAAGCATCTCCATCCCAAAACATGACCCTTGAATGAATATATATAATTCAAACAACGGTCTGTGTATTCAAAATCGTCCGCGTGCAGATTTCTTGTGAGCTGAATGCTGATTCCATTTGAATGCTGCAGATTCCTTGTGAGCTGAATGCTGATTCCATTTGAATGCAGGCAGGGATATCATTGCAACTGTGCTTACACAAGATCATTAGTGTCTTTGCTGGTTATCATCTTAAAACCGGGAGACAGAAAGTGTATTAATGAAATCTCTAGCTTGCCAGATATTGATTATGAGAGCTGATAATTAATCATCTCGTTTGATTATATTTTCATGATCACTCTTTTTGAATACTTTAACAGTAAGCCTTAAAATACTCCCACAAATCACCTTTGAGCAAATTAGTTTTTCCCACACCCTAATAACATCTCTAACCAGAAAGTGATTCTGAGATCAGATGACCAATCATCTCGTAGATTACTGGTCAATC
>JBBBWG010001226.1:71520-87133 GCA_037176905.1 Azolla pinnata
ATGATGATGATGATGATGATGGTGGTGGTGGTGGCAATGGTTGGTGGTGATGGTGATGATGGTGGTCGTATGATGATCACGGTGATGGCGGTGATGGTGGTGATGGTGGTGATGGCGGTGGTGGTGGTGATGGTGGTGGCGATGGTGATTATGATGATGATGGTGGTCATGGTGGTGCTGATGGTGATTATGATGATGATGCTAATGATGATGTTGTGTTGGCATCGGTGACGATGATGATGGTGTGACGGTGATGATGCGCTTGCTAATGCCCCTGCTAAATTTAATAAATACAAATTAACACCCGGTTTTATCTTTCACTAAAAATTAGCACCCGATTCACACCAAGCTAATTAGAATTCGAAATGACTAACTTTTTTTGATGGAATACAACAAGGGAATCGATTAGAGAACTTTTGCTAAAATGCAGTTTATAATTATGGTTTGGCAATTCTCCCTTGGTAAAACTTGCTAGGCGTTGTTTGGTTTAGGGTTTAGGGTTTAGGACTTAGGGTTCAGGGTTTCTCCAAGTCATTTTCTCTTTCCGTTTGCCCAGCCGACGAAGTAGTTGTAGATAGAGCTACAGGTTGGGAACTGGAAAGGGTAAAATTATACAAGGCAAAAACAACAACAACAACAGGAATGCAGCTCTAAACTCGATGATCCAATCAATCAAGCCGAGATTATTTGCTTTTGTTTTGTTTTTCATCGCACTCGGAATACTTCTCGAGGCATTTGAATTCGGCCTCCCAGCAGACAGAAGATGCGGTCCCAGCATCCGCGGGGAATCTTTTTTCTTCTTTCCATTTTTTTAACCTCGCTTGTGTACATACATCTGTCTGTCTGTCTGTTTGTCTGTCTGTCGGTTCACGGCACGATAACAGATCGTCCCTTCCCGTAGCATCTGCAAGGGCAAAAGAGGAATCTCTCCGATGAATCGAATCGAATTTGCTCGAGCCGAGTTAAAGAAGAAGAAGAAGAACGGCAAGAACAAGAACAAGAGAGAAGCCGATGAAGAGCAGTATTATCCCCGTCTGCTGGCCTCGAAGAAGAGGCAGAGAAGCGGAAAGACGATTTAAGCTGGCTCCCACAACACACACCGAGCGGCAAACAGTCTCGGAACCGCTCTGACAGCGTCTGCAGCTCCCGCATGTAATTCTCGATGTCTTGAACCGCCTTGCGCATGTAATTTCGGCATCGTATTACCGATGACGAAATCCTCATGTTCTGGAGAACAGGGGAAAAAAATAAGAAGAAGAAGAAGAAGAAGAAAGCAGCAGCAGTAGAGCAGGAAATGAAAGAGAGCCGGCAGCCGCTGACGTGGCATGCCACGTGGAGGGGACCCCGCCGGCAGCCGCTGACGTGGCAGCACGATGTGGCGCGAGCTCTGCTGACGTGGCGCGATGACGTGGCGGAGGACAACTGGCTGTCCACGTGGCAGCGGTCCCCGCCAGGATCCGGTGACGTGGCAGGCCTGCTGACCTGGCCGAGGCACAGCTGGCTGTCCACGTGGCAGGGAGGCGGCGGTGACGTGGCAGGCCTGCTGACGTGGCCGTTGTACAGCTGGCAGTCCCCGTGGCCCCCTCCCCCGTCTTTCTGCCTCTTCCTTCATTCTTCTTTCTTCTTCTTCTTCTTCTTCTTCTTTCTTCTTTCTTCTTTCTGCCTCTTCTTCTTCTTCTCCGTCGTCGTCGTCGTCGTCGTCGTCGTCGTTCTCTTGCGTGTTCCGCACAGTGGAAAATTAGGGTTTCCTTCTGAGCGATCCGGAACAGGAAGATTGCCCCGGATTGAGCTCGCTTCCCCTCCCACCCGCCCGCTCCGGAAACGGCCGCGTCTCTCTTCCGTGCGAAGGTTGGATCCTCACCCTCCATTTCCCACTGATCTTTCGTGCTCTTTTCCCTTCCCGCTGTTTGCTCCTGCACCTTCCGATCGATTTCCTATCTCTTCTCTCTCTCTCTCTCTCTCTCTCTCTCTCTCTCTCTCTCCATTTCTTTTGCTTAGGTCCATTTTTTTCGTTTTCTCCTGTCGCCATAGCTCGCACTTGCTTCCTTTTCCCTTCTTCGGTTTCATCGATTTCTTCTCCTTCTCAGCCTTACACACGAGGTCTGCCAGCTCACAGAAATCTCATCGTTTACTCAAAATTTCCATGAATTCACCGTACTTCAATGCTTTCATTTCATCGTGGTCTCTTCTTTCCATATGTCCTCCTTTATTCTTGGCTTTGTTCTTCCTTTATCTGATTTCAACAGGTTTTCCTAACGAAATTCTCCTTCAAATCCCTCACATCCATCTATGTTTTCCTTTAACAATGTTTCTTTGCTCCAAATCCTTCTTGTCCACCCGTGTTTCCTTTTGATCAATCCTTCCTCTCTGCGGTATATACTTGTGGACTGCTCTTTGATACAGAAAATTGAATATTTTATTTTCCAAGAAAATGGTAGAATATTTCGTGAATAATGCTATCTTTATCGAGTAGATTACATTTTCCTTCCAATTCGATTTCATGGATCAGAGGAGAAGATTTTTAGCTGAAGCTAAACCCTTTAATACGCAAGTCAAGGGGTATGTGTGTCACAGTACTTCAAACTCTGGACATTATGTTGCATCTTGGTTCTTGTTGAGTCAGGTTATTTTTATCATATTTTTGGCCATCTCTCTCTCTCTCTCTCGTTCTTTAATCCTGTCATCTGTACGTATAGAGTTATTCCTTACCAGGTGTTTGAATAACGAGCTATGATTTTGCTAAGAAAAATTGATGAAAGATATGTTTTGTTGTAGAGCTTTGCATTAATGAAACTTTCTTCTCTTTATGCTGATGCTATTTTTCAAGATAATTTCGTTCACTATGCAAACAGTCTTCCTACCAATTTCACAATGCTTCATTTCAAGGTTTAATGAACCTCATACTGCACCACATCGTACGATAACTAATTTTCTGTTTTTTCTCACGCTTCTGATGAATAACTGAGGTAGAAAACAGCACCATTGATGAGTGAATGAGGAAAATAATTATTCCAGCTTCCTGTATCTTTGCAAGCTGAAGTATTACTGTGCTTTAAAACAACAGGAGCAAGCTAAGAATACCGAAGAGCTTTGGGAATACTTAGAATATCTGGTGATTTCATCCCTGGATTTCAACCAACATTCGTTGAAGCAAGGTTTATAATTTATTGTTCAATTTACATGGTGTGACATGATCAATTTTCTACCATGATGCATCTTGCATCCATACGATATCTATGGCTGGTAGAGAAGCAGTTGTGTTTCATGATTTCTTTGGCTTTGTCGGCACAAAGCGCGAAGATGAAAAGTGCCGGATTAATGCTGCAGTAACCAATTCTTCAAAAGTCTCCAAGAATCTTCTAACATTGGCTGAAGATACTGAACAAGAAATTATTTTGTCTACTGCACATAATGCAAGGCAGGTCAAAGAGATTATCTCTCCCGTGATTTTATCAGGTTCGGTCTCTTTGGAACATCAGACTTCTGAGGAAATTGTGTCAGGTAGCTCAACACTTCAATATCTCTAATAGCATATTTGTTAATTTTCTGGAAAGACATTCTGAAATACTTAAGTTAATAACTTCGGGATATTTCTAGGATTTCCCCTCAATCTTTGTGTTTTCTCTGGAATTAACATTCACATTTATCATGTTTCCTACAGACCAGTCGATATGGACAAAGGAGAATTATAACCTACTAGATAAAGAGAAGTCCATTTACACAGACAGGGGGCATAAGCAAATGAACGCTTCTCACTATAAGCAGTTACAGACGAATACAGATTCATCAAACAATTTTAAGGTAGGGATAAAGTACATCGCTGCTTAAATGTACGATCAACAACGTTTTCCTATTTTGGACAAACCTCACCTGAGTCATGCTTTACATCACGAAATCTCTGTAAACTCTTTATTTCCTACTTATGCCCATGGTCTACCCCCTGAAAAGAGACTAGGGGGGTGAATTATGTATAAAACTGTTCCAGAACAAAGGGAGATTTCTGATGGCCTTTTGGGGAATGATGAAAGCATAAGGGAGGCTGTGAAATAAAGAAAAGATATGGTACTGTAGGCTTTGTGTATTCTAAATATATAAACAAACATAATATTTTCTAAATAGCAGATGGCACGAACAGAAAAATCAAATGATAGGAAAAGGGGTTATCAAGAGATGACCAATGAAGATCTTCATTTGACAATGCAACCACCCCGAGGGCTGTTCAAATCCTCATGTTCAAATTCCTCTTCAATCCCAAAGATGGATGTCCCAGCTTTTGTGCCTAAGAATTGGGATGTTCCTTCATTAGGACCTCAGAGCATGGCATTATTTGGGCCCACTAGAGTAGTAGATCAAAAGAACTCACTAGACGAGCACATGATGCGAGACTCTTATATGCCGATATCTATACCACTGCAAGCTGGACCTGCAGACGAAGGTTCAAGGACAGGGTTGAAAGGTTCAAGTATCGGAAATCTTGTGAATTCTAGGTCTAGCAATTCAGCTGTAGAGAACATGGGCTCAGCATTTGTTGCAAAACCAAAGTCAAGATCTCAAGCAATAGACATGGAATCATCATCAACATTACTGGCGAGGTTAGTTTCTCATCTCTTTTAATTCTGCGTGATATATTTGGTCAAAGGAAAGAATTTTGTCCTGATTGTGTGGTTCTCCAGCCATCATATGCCACTGATGACTAGACAGTTGACGATTTTTTACGGTGGACAAGCACATGTATTTGAAGATATATCCAGCGAGAAGGTGAGGTACAATCTTTTAGTTGTGAATCCCTGTGCTATTATGGTTGATCAAGAGGAAACTTCTGAAAAAAATCTTTGAGTTCTTGGTTATTTTCCAAAATGTCTCTAGTCGACTCCTGGGCCAGATGTAGTGAGGATGAAATGCCCATATAGCCATTTGATTGATTACCATTGTGAAAATAGGATAAGGTGACCTTGGAGTCGTTTGAATATCTGAAGAAGGGGTAGTTGATCAATGAGGCTTTTGGAATAATGATGAAAAACTTGGGGTTAATTCAAAGTTTTTCAGAATGATTATTCCTCAGCTACTTTTGTTGTTAGAGCAGGCAGAAGCAATCATAGAGTTGGCAGGATCGAATAGTCGGTCTTGGTCAACGACATACTCTCCCCGATCAAAATCAAGTGTGCCACTGTCTGCAAGTGAAGGTGTCTTCACATTTTAGCTGAAACCAATTATGTCAAGTTATTCAAGACTAACATGAATGCTTTTCTATGACAGGAAATGAGGGCAAGACTTCAGGTGTATCTGAACGCCATACGTTTTTGAAGTCATCTATAAATGCACAAACCATCTCAGGTTGGTTTTCTTTTTCTACTGAAAAAGTTCCAAGATTTTCAAAAAAGTATGGAATTAATTGTAGAGAATATCCACTTCTGTCTGCATATCTTTTTACTCATTCTTTTATTGTCGGGTGTGACCAGAGCGAACCAGTAACATGTCTGAAACAGACAAAGAGGTACAATATAAATGTTCTCATGTATTTTAATGCGATGCTTGGAATGGATGGTGAATAGCTTCTTATAATGTTTTGGACGCAGCTCTTAAAATAAGGTGGAATGGACCGAAGCGGCAGATATTTCACGATAGTATTATCCTCCAAGGCAGTTTTGGCCCATCTGAAGTCAAATGTACAGCCTTCTTTGGATGCAAATGAAATAGGCTGCTGTGAATGGAGTGATATCTGCTGAATTGACTCTGCAATTTGCGCATTGCTATCCATTAAGGTTATTCAACTAACTTGTATATGCATAGTAGGGTAGGAGAGAATGTTTTTCTGCTCATCATTATGTCGAAACATCATAAGATTTTCCTTTACATTAGTCTTGGAAATAAATGCGAGATTTATGGTAGTAGCTGCTAACGTACGACTCTTATGTCTCTGATGTAATGTGCGAGGCCTTGAGAAACATGTAAAAAATCTGCACGCTTCCATACGCAAGGCCTGAACCGGTGATTAAACCTAACCTGGTAAAGTTTCGCAAAAGGTAGAGTGGATACTGTGAACTCTGTAATCTCTGCATACTCTCTGGGAACTCTGTAATCTATGCATATTCTCCTTTATACACCATCACCGAGGATGCCTTTCTAGATTCAATAAAAGAATGACAGGTATCTAGGGAAAGGTCTGGAAGCCCAACTTACCTGAATCAGATTCACTCCATACAGCTATGGATATCAATAGCTGGCTGCTGGAGGGTATGGAAGTCTCGATTCAAAGGTTTTTGATCGATCACAAATGTCTGGACTCAAACTTCGATGATCTAGCTACGAAGATATAAATTGTGCCTGTCACATGGGGTCTGAAACATATCGTAGCTATGGTAGGTGAAGAATTCATTTGTCATCAGGGGTTTAGGATGGATTCTTTCTGCTTCCATCGATCCATTCCAGTCAGTCAACGATTGGCTTCCAGGCAAAGCTAAAAAATTCTGAATTCTGCCCAACATATACTCCATCTGGTATCTTCATCAAATTACCTACTCAATGGTAACACTAATCTCTTGCCATTATAAAATGCTCACTGACTGGTATGCCAAACATTTTCTCTACCTATCTAACCCATCATATTTTGAAGCTCACCATGACCACTTCTATTACGATAACTAGCTACCCGGCCATTCCTTTGGACTAAAATTTTCCTTCAGGGCAATGTGATCAACTCCGTCTGTGCATCAACCACACTGTGGCTCGGGTCTGAGCTTTATGTACGGAGTTGATGAGAAGGAAAAGTTTTACGCAGAGATAGGTACAAAGCTATGGCTTTTGCTTATAGAGGAGTTCAAGACGGTGGAAGAAACTGTCTACGAGCACGGGATGGAACAACACATATATCTGCACGGGAATAGGAAGCGAACTCAGATCTGATCTTCAAGTAGGTCCTGATCAGGAAGAGCTTATGTATGTATATGTGTGTATATATATATATATATGTATGTATATAGATAGATAGATAGATAGCAGCCATGTTTTCAGTTTTCTGTTTTCTGTTTTACATAGTCAAGCCATGGCAGACCTTCCGGCTCTTCTTTCTTTCCACAACACGGTTGCTGTGTGTTTGTTGCACGCTGTGATGATGACAGATCCATCCCTGTTTTTGCGGATCTTTTTGTGCACCGATCTGCCCATGATCGGTAGCTCTTATCTGAAATTTCATCCATCAATCGATGACGACTTTGGTCGTGGGTGGCTTCACCTGAAGAAGAAGATGGTCGGAGTCGCCGCTGCCCATCCCTGCTGCTGCCGCGAGCTCCGTGCCTTCATATCCTCCGCTTCGCCTGTGTCCACCGCCCCTTGCTACGATGCCGAACAAGACCACAAACAGGAGCAGCGCACAGGCGACGTGCGCAAGGAAGAGAAGGTCCACCATGGCCACCGCCCGGAGCTTCGCCGCCTCGATGTCGCACTGTGTCACCCCGGAGCTCAGCCTGTGGCACCCTTGCGGCAGGAAGGGGTCGGAGAACAGAGAAAGCCCCGACTGGAGAAGCCATGTCCCGTGCAGAAAGATGGACGCCGACAGGAACATGCTTACCAGGAAGGAGCGCGGCCTCCAGGAGAGGAGGAAACAGGCGGCGGCGGAGGCGGCGGCGAGGATCGCAAGGATGCGGAAGCACTCTCGTTCGAGCAGCAGCTGCGGATCCCACGCAGATATGTAGAGAACGAAGCTCTCCAGAGAGAAGCCCAGAGCCAGGAAGAAGAAGTTAGCCTCCTGGGGCAAGGGTAGAGAGGAGGAGGAGGATTCGCTGATCAGGGTGAAGATGAGGCAGAGCGTGAAGAAGACGAGGACGACGAGGAATTGGTATCCGTGGATCTGCGAGATTGCACCTGCAGGGAAGGAAGAAGCCACGGATATGGCGTGGTAGATGGAGGCAGCGGCGAAGAAGAGGATCTCCGTGTAGAGCTCGCCATGGTGGATCAGGTGGAAAGGATGCCAAGAGCGGGCGTGAAAGAGCGATGGGGATCGGAGGTAGGATCGCGAAGAGCAGATGGCGTGCCAGAGGCTGAGGAGGACGAGAGGCAAGGAGGCGTAGGAGTAGAGAGGAAGGGCAGCCATGGCGATTTTGGGCGATTTTGGGCGATTTTGGGCGATGGCGATGGCGATGTCGAATCAGGGTTTAGGATCGGGGGAAGAAGGATCCGATCAGAGCAGATCTGAATCAGAACTGATCTGAACTGATCTCCATCTCTCCCGCATCCGACAGCAATCTTCTTCCTTCTGCTCCAATTTCCTTCCTCTTCCCCTTCTTCTTCTTCTTCTTCTTCTTCTTCCTTCTTCTTCTTCTTCTTCTTCTTCGTGTCTGATTCCATGGCTTCTTCAATCTTTTGAAGCAGAAGAGCGCAAGCAAATCCAGACGTGCCCGAGTCATGGGCCTCTCTCTCTCTCTCTCTCTCTCTGCGTTCCTCTTTGCTGCTCTCCTGCTTTTCCACCCTTTTGCCTTCTCTGCTTTCTGCTTTTCTGCACGTCCCCTAAATGAGGTCTTTTAGGGTTTAGGGTTTTCTGATGATCTCCCGTCGGCTGCGCTCTCAAGGTTTTAGGGTTTTAGGGCTCGCAACGGTTTAGGGTTTTCTAATGATCTTTCCACCCTTTGCTTTCTCTGCTTTCCGCTTTTCTGCACGCCCCCCCTAATGAGGTCTTTTAGGGTTTAGGGTTTTCTTATGATCTCCAGTCAGTTTTAGGGTTTTAGGGTTTTCTGATGATCTCCCGTTGGCTGCGCTCTCAAGGTTTTAGGGTTTTGGGGCTCGCAACGGTTTAGGGTTTTCTAATGATCTTTCCACCCTTTGCCTTCTCTGCTTTCTGCTTTTCTGCACGCCCCCCCTAATGAGGTCTTTTAGGGTTTAGGGTTTTCTTATGATCTCCAGTCAGTTTTAGGGTTTTAGGGTTTTAGAATGATCTCAGAAATGCTGGAGCTCTTCGGCACCGGATCATTCTCGCAAGGGTTTAGGGTTTTCTGATGATCTTTCCACCCTTTGCCTTCTTTGCTTTCTGCTTCCTCTGCACGCCCCCTAATGAGGTCTTATAGGGTTTAGGGTTTTCAGATGATCTCTAGTCGGCTGCGCTGTCAAGGTTTTAGGTTTTTAGGGTTTTAGAACGATCTCAGATCGTTGGAGCTCTTAGGCACCTGGATCATTCTTGCAGTGCTTGTGAGCTCTCAAGGTTTCGGGTATAGGGTTTTATAATGATCTCGGATTGGAGATCTTAGGCACCAGATCATTCTCACGATGCTTGTGAGCTCTTCTTAAGGTTTAGGGTTTATGATCTTGGATTGCTGGAGCTCTTAGGCACCGGATCGTTCTTGAGGTGCTTGTGAAATAATCCATGGCCAAGGATGAAGCCCAAAGTATATAACGATGACTATCTATCTTGGCCTCGATTCACATGCTATGTATGGTTTTTAGGGTTTAAGGTTTAGGATTTTGCATCGGTGTTAATAACGCTTGTCCGTGTATACTTCCTAAACCCCTAAATTATATCCCAACATTGCCCTCCGAGCTCAATCCAAAAGAAAGCATAATCCATACGCTATAAAAATCACACTCCAATCAACCCAACACTAGCTTGAAGAAACGGCCACTTTGATCAGTAGACCCTAGGAATCGGCAGCAGTTTTTCTACTGTTTTGTAGTCAATCTGCGTCGGATGACCGGCATTATTTGTTCAATTCCACATCTTAGAGCCGTGAATCATTATGAATATGGTGTTAACGTATAGAAGCACCGTAATGCATAGAAGGATACAACAATCACAATGCATGGAAGTAGATTTTGCGTAGTATTGTGTATGCATTCATCAACAGTGCAGTGGGAAAAACAAAAAAAACTGTCAAAAAGACATCTCATTATGAAAACAATATCCGGCTATACATGTCCTGAGCATCATGTAGCTGTCTCTGTTCTCTTCCGTTTTTGTATATGCACCCACCAATGTGTGTGTGTCTGTGTGTGTAAAGATGTCTATATAACACAAGGAATTTCTAAAGGAATGGGAAAAAATAGAGAAACAGAAAAACGGTTGATTAGTAATACCCACCCCTTCATAAACCTTATTTATAGGTTGGTTGGTTCCTTTTCACATATGCAACCAGGGTAAGGATTGGCATAAAAGCTCTCTTCTAGCTTTGGGAGATCTCCAGGTTCTCTTGTATGTGGTGCACCAGTGCGGTTGGCATGCAGAGCTTTCACCTCCATTTCGAAGCGTGCCCATGTTATGTTTCCGCATTCGTATGCATCCACAAGTCTTACCACGTTCTGCCTGTATGTCGGAGGTCAATATATCAAAGCCATATAACAATTCTCAACACAAGCCAACAAGCCCAAGAGAACCCAACTCAACATGCATGTTAGAATTGTTACCTGACGGTTCAAAAGCACTCTACCACATATTGGTAAAGATTTCATAGTAAGGGAAACTGCTCTAAAACTTGAATGATGCAAAGGTGTTGAATTCCATGAGAATAGGTGCTAAATTTGTCTAGTTCGATTTCCTTACAACCTATGTTCATCTTGTAGCACTCCGTGAGGCTCATCGAGCATATGGTAGTCGGATGCGAAACCCCATTGAAAAGGTGTAAAAACCATTAACCTCTACTAATGCCCAAGGTTGGGGACATGAACCAATTGAACTTATGCATACCCAGCGTAAGAGTAAGGAACGCATCCTTGATCCTCTAGCCTAACAAATACTCTAGGTACACAATGATGTGCATAGAACCACGAAATCCAGGTGAGGAATATGCTGTGTATACAGACTTCTACGATGCATATCGTACATGTACCTTAGATACGTAATGCTAACCTTAGGGAAGGCAAAACAATCATGCCTGGCTGAAAAAAACAAAGTTGACACACGTATATAAAAGACTGTTTATGAGCATATACTTATCAGCTGGATGTTCAACACTCTCTATCATACTTCGGTGTTAGGAAGCTCAGTTTCTCTTCTTGATGATACTCGCTTCCTCTCGTCTCCACATTGGGAGCATGGATACCAAATCTAATTCCAACTTTTGTATCCTACCCATACGAGGGAAAGAAAACCGGCGATCTATATGCAGAGACTTAATGCTTATACACAGTAGAAGAACACAAAGATATATCATGAGTTCATGGGTTTACCTGTCTGGGCTGACTGTCCTTCGATAGCCTTCAAAAAACCGGTGGCCTTGCACAGCTTTTGCCATATTCCCATCATAAGTATATACAAACACATCACTTTCCACAGCAAGAATGTAGTCTAGCCCGGCTAATCTATTTTGATGCCCTTTCAAAGGAGAAAGCTCCTCCTCAAATGCCAAATCTGAATGTGAAAACACGTTGGGAAATGACTTCTTCAAGGAGAGCATACTTTCATTTCCGAAGAGATTACCAGCCACAATATAGATCTTTGTAGATGATGGGTATCCTAAACCTTTAAGCAGCAAACCAGTCTCATGAGGAGTCAAGGGACAACCACCCAAGAGACGCCGTTCCTCACCATCAATCTCTTTCTCTTTCCAATGTTGTACTTGATATCTCATTTCCCGGAGCTCTTCTGCTTCTTCATCCATTAATCCGTGGGTACATCCAGTGAATGCAAGCATGTCCTTCTCATAACTAAACAAAAAGTTGCAATTACAGTAATAATACATGGTGAGAGAGTTCGCACGGTGATCAGTTACTAAAGATGGAAAGCATAATATGTATATAACGTGTCTTTCTTAAGCTCGCAGATGGAAGGAAGAAGGAATGCATTGGGTCTTACCGAAGATGAAGAGCAATGTAGGGTTCATTTCCCTGACGAATTTTTCGAGCAAGAGACTTCCCAAGGTTTTCAATTGGTTGAACAAAACGCAATGCAACATAATTTGTCCGACAACGAAGGCGTTGTACTGAATCAGGCAGCCCATTGTTAGCTAGCCTTGAATCTGCATGTGTAAAATATAGCACCTCATGCTCTTTAAGCAATGTAAGTACATGCTCTTTATAGTAGGTTGCCTGCATGACAGAAAACCGGTGAGAATTAAATGGGTACCAGATTAGCGAAGTACATTGTGAGGAGCCTTATGTAAATTCTTTACTAATGTTCTGTATTATACTTAATCACTCTGCGTGAAGGAGGAAGGCACAGACGTACCTGAGACCACGAGATAGGAGTCTTTTTGAAAGGCTTTACATCTCGTAGTGATGGAGGTAGAGACTCCACTACATGTACATAGTCCTTCAAAGAGTGGATGAAATGTTCCACATCAAATATGTCTTTGAAATCGCTGTAAATTGCATTTACATGTAGATGAGTCAAACTTTGTGAAGAAGGAAGAGAACACTATGAATTACAATGTTAGTGCATAAAGATAGATAAGAGTAAGCAAACAAAGCCGAGTCATCAGCCAACATAAGGAGTTAACAGCGTAAAGATTAGATTGTGGTGCAAAGACAACAGTGGCAAACCTTGAATCAGCCCAGAAAGATGTATGATCCAGAAAGGGTATTACAAGAGTTGCATTCATGATACTCGCCACAGCAACCATGTCACATATCTATCAAGGAACGGAATGTTAGCCAATTAAGTTCAAACTTTGAATAAAATCTTAAAGCTGCAACACACTATTATACTGAAATGAACATCAGGTTCAAATGCTTTATAAAGCTCGATTTTTCTAAGATGGAAGTGACAACTGTGTATACTAACATCAATCCATCTGATCAATAAGTCCAAAACTGACGTTTTCGGAGGTGTAAATAGAGAAATTATATATTGAAATCAATGCCTCAGCTCAATCTTAAGACTCAAACTTGAATCCTACAAGACAAGAGACACAACCATCTACATTAAATCTTCAAAACAAATTCTGAGGCACAAGGCACAACAAATCAATGCCTACTCTAACTCAGCTCCAATTCTCAAGATCTTAAATATGAACACAAACAATCCTTAATCCAACCCAGTTACTACAATATTCCTCTAAAGGCCATACTTACTCCAAAGTTTAAAGCTAAACACAAGCTATACTTAATCCAGCTCGAGTTCAATTGTGTAAGCTTAACCTTTCAAAGACGAAGGTAAATATACTCTATACTTTGTCCAAGAAAGTTTTCATTCTTTCAGTCACGAGGTTAGATATTCAAACATATTTCATGGACATAAGAACGGAAATCCTTACTCCAGCTCTCATTTGGTTCAACCCGCCATTAGTATTCACAAGAATATAGCCATTTGTGGCTCTTCCTGGCACTGCTGTGGCCAGGAGCAAAACAAGAGTTTCAGATCAGAATTATTCGCAGAGGAATTCAAAAGCTTTGCAGAAGCAACAGAATTAGCATATACAAAAACATCTCACATTGATGTACTCCCGTGGGTTCTATGCACTGTTCATGGTTGAGATCGTTTCTCTTCGACCATAGCTCATCATACCGTTCATGGCCCTAATAACAATGGGATTAATAGGAAAGTAGAAAGAATGTACTAACAATCATATAAAGCTTTATCTAACTTAGCACGAAACATAAATACCTGTGACGTATAATATCCCATTTCTTCTGTTATGCGATAAATCCTTCCTGTGTGAATCCTAGTTATGTAAGGATCAACCTGCACATAACATAGTGACATGAGGTATGATGGGTTTTCCCGTTGAGATCGCTGAAGATGGAAGAAGAAGAAACCACTAAGGAATAAGGCAGAGAATAGAATCACAGATACGGTGATGATCATGTAGTCGGGGAGAGAGAGAGAGAGTTCACCTTTGGGGTAAACCTGTTGAAATCGAGGAGAAGCGGTATGAAAGTCATCTTCCCAGCGAGAAGATAGAGTACGCAGAAGGCGAACAAAAGAAGCATCCGATGTCTCTTCCAGGTAAGAAATTGCAGAAGGGAAGAACGCCTGACATGGAAATAATGAACCAGATGTTTGAGAACGGTATCCACCTTAGTATTCGTTTTGATGGAAACTTGCTGCAGGCCAGTAGAGTAGTCTGCAATGCCGTGAAGGTTAGCGTTTGGTTTGGAATATAATGTTTGCTGCAGTATAGAATTATCCATATTGCGAGGATTAGAGTTAATGGAGCCTCGCTGCAAATTAGTGATGGCAAGGCACTGGGGATAATTAAAGCTGATTGTCTGTTGAACTGGAGAGCTTTTGGTAGAATTATGCTGAATATGACCACGAGCTATGGCTCCCTGGCTCTGATGGCAGGTATCAGCTATGATTCGAGCTCCTTCATCCAGGGAGTCAGGAGCTTCAGTGTGGGGATGGAGAAGATTATCATCGATATCAATGGCATTGTGGCAGTTGAACGAAAACGAAGGATTGCAGGAGTTCGTATTCGCAGTCGTATATGTATTATCATGCGTATTAATATGAACTCTATTATATGTATGAGAGATGGTATCCGTATTAGTATGGGAAGAATGCAAGGAAGGACGTCTGGTTGATCTTCTAGGGCTTTTCATGGCTGAACTGGAGGCGTGAGGCTGAATTCGGCTGCACGAAGGGTTGCAATCCTGATGATGATGGCGATGGCGATGAGGATGAAGATGAGGACGAGGATGATGGCAATGGCATTGGCAATGGGATCCAATGGCAGTGGCGGTTAGACAAAGAAGCTTCTGGAAATTTAGCTAAGGTAATTGATGATGATGACGATTAGCAGAAAAATTTCCATGGCAGAAACTAAGCGCTGACGGCGTCCCCCACAGTGATATTTTCCATCTCTTTCCTCTTCTTCTTCTTCTTCTTCTTCAAACCCCGTCTTCGTTGTTAGATCCTTGTTGATCTGTTACCTTCTTGTTGTCTGCTACCTTCATGAAGGAGAAGAAGTTTCGTTTCCAGCATGAACGGCTTATCTTATAACGAAATGCGCGTGTAAATGTACATATATGGAGAGAAGGAAGGAAGGAAGGAAGGAAGGAAGGAAGGAAGGCAGGAAGGCAGGCACGCAGGTAGGCGGGAAGAAGACGAAGGAAGAAAGGCTGAGCGCGAATTGACGGAGGAACGACACAAACGCGACAGACTCGATTATCTTATACGTAAATGCGCGTGCAAATGTACATATATGGAGAGCCCCGCCATGGCCGGCTCGGATCGAAAAGCCGTAGATTTCGATGATATTGCAAAAGAAGCAGAGAAAGAAAGAGCGAATGAAGATGGAAGGAAGAAAGGATGGAAGGAAGAAGAGAAAGGAAGAAGAAAGGCTGAGCGCGAATTGACGGAGGAACGACAGAAACGCGACAGGCTCGAAAGATGAGAGGTTCTTTTCACGGAGTTGCAGCAAAGAGAGAAAGAGAAAACGATCAGAAAGCACGACAGAAAGAAAGAAAGAAGAAAGAAAGAAAAAGAAGAGAGAGCGATGGAGGGAGGAGAGAGGTCTGGCCTTCTTTTACGCGATGGCGATGGAGCTTAATGACGGACGAAGGAGCAGCAGAAGCCGAAGAAGACGTAAGGCAGCTTCTGATGCTGCTGCTGCTGCTGCTGCTGCTGCAGGCGGAGCTTTTAGGTCGCCGTCCGCTTCGATGTTTCCGTGCACCTGCGATCCGCCATCGCTGCCGGCACCTGCCATGTCGCGGATGCAAGAAACGGACGTCTGCGTGTGCAGGAGGAAGACGA
>JBBBWG010001226.1:87233-108151 GCA_037176905.1 Azolla pinnata
CGATCCGCCATCGCTGCCGGCACCTGCCATGTCGCGGATGCAAGAAACGGACGTCTGCGTGTGCAGGAGGAAGACGACGACGAAGACGACGACGAAGACGACGACGAAGACGACGACGAAGACGAAGACGACGACGAAGAAGACGACGAAGACGAAGACGAAGACGACGACGAAGACGACGACGAAGACGAAGACGACGACGAAGACGACGACGAAGACGAAGACGAAGACGACCACGAAGACGACGACGACGACGAAGACGACGACGAAGACGAAGACGAAGACGACGACGAAGACGACGACGAAGACGAAGACGAAGACGACGACGAAGACGAAGACGAAGACGAAGACGAAGATGAAGACGACGACGAAGACGACGATGAAGACGATGACGAAGACGACGATGAAGACGACGATGAAGACGACGACGAAGACGATGACGAAGACTACGACGAAGACGACGACGACGACGAAGACGAAGACGAAGACGACGACGAAGACGAAGACGAAGACGACGATGAAGACGAAGACGATGACGAAGAGGAAGACGATGACGAAGACGAAGACGACGATGAAGACGATGACGAAGACGATGACGAAGACGATGACGAAGACGACGATGAAGACGACGACGAAGACGATGACGAAGACGACGATGAAGACGACGACGAAGAAGCAGAAGCAGAAGCAGCAGCAGCAGAAGAAGAAGAAGAAGAAGAAGAAGAAGAAGCTGGAGCTTTCATGGCGTTTCTCTGTCCTTTTCTTTCTGTGCGAAAAATGGCCTGAGTTTGTTTTCTCTTTTTTTAACTGTTAAAAACTAAATAGATAAATAAATAAATCAACGAACTCAAAATTCAATTGAAAAAAAAACTATTATAACGACGATGATAATAATGATGATGATGATGACGACGCCGATGATGACATTATTATTACTATTATTATTGTTGTTGTTGTGGGAAAATTACCGATAAACGCCTAACAAGATTATAAATTACATTTTAACGCCTGCCAAAACCAAACATTACAAATTTAACGCCTAGCTCTAAAATAGTACGCGCGATTGATTTATTAATAGCAAATTAATTAATTGGGTGCTCGATTAACATCAAATCAAATTTGATTAATGCTCAATTATTTGATTACTTTCAAAGTAACGCGTTGATCAATCAATTAGATTCTAAAAATTAGCAACTTCCGTTAATCAGATGTAATAAGCGAATCGGTTAAGATCAATTAGTGAGAAGTGATTAGGAATAAAATCTATACTAGCAGAATCACTTGAATATAAATTTTTAGTAGAAGATAAGATTATGTGTCAATTTATAATTTTCTATTTCAGTAGGTGTTAAAATGTAATTTATAATTTTGTTAGGGGTTTTTTGGTAATTCTCCCTATTATTATTGTTATTATTAAGAAAAAATTAAAAAAAATCTGTTAACAAAATTATAAATTACATTTTAACGCTTGTCAAAACTAGAAACTACAAATTAACGCCTCGCTTTTTTTAAGATTAACGCGCAATCGATTTGATTAACACCAAACCAAGCAGTTGTGAATCCAATTACTAGATAACTGATTAAAGCTTAATCACTCGATTAAAGCATAATCAGGGCGTTCATCAATTCATCATTAGATTCTAAAATTACTGACGTTCCGTTAGTCGAATGTAGCAAGGGAATCGATTGGGATCGATTAGTGGGAGGCGATTAGGAATAGAATCAATACTAACCGAATTAATTGGGTGTTGATTTTTAGTGGAAGATAAGATTAAGCGTTAATTTATAATTTGTGATTTTCAGCAGGCGTTAAAATCTAATTTATAATTTGGGTAGGCGCTTTTTTTGTATTTCTCTCTTATTATTATTATTAGAACGATAAAATATATTTATTTACGTATAGAATGCCTCCCTTTGTTTTTTCTTTAACGAAAAAACTTTGCTTATTAAAATTGATTAATTAATTGGTATTAGCGAGAATTATGTAGCCCGAAAAAAAAACGCCTGACAAAAATTATAAATTACGTTCTAATGCGTACGAAGATAAAAACTAATCTCCCAATTAACGCCTAACGCTTATCTTTTCATTTGAAAATTGAGATCTAGATTTTTTTGTTTGTTTTTTTCATTTTCGTACATCGATCCTTCCATATATTTTCCAATTAATTCTGTTGGTATAACGTTAATTAATTTTATTCCTAAACACTCCCCACGAATTTGATCCTAATGGATTCCCTTTTCTATATTCGATTAACAAAAGTTAGTAATTTCAGAATCTGATTAATTGATTAACGCGTTAATTTGGTGTTGATCGATTGACAGAATTGACGTTAATTGAGCTCACAATTGATCGACCTGGTGTTAAATCAACTGATTGGGTGTTATTTTTCAAAAAAACTAGCGTCAATTTGTAATTCTTAGTTAAAATATGCTTTTAAAATCTAATTTATAATTTCGTTCGTCGATCATTTTCCCTTATTATTCTTATTATTATTATGAAACGAACCACAATGTGCAAATTTTCTTTTGAAAAAACAAATCGGGCCTTCTTCTTTTAAACAAAAATTTACTTTTAAAATAAAACGTGCATTGTTGTTTTGTCTTTTTGTTTTTTGTTTTTTGAGAAAATGAGCTTTTGTTTTTGTGGCTTCGGATATTAAATAAATTGGAATAAAAACGGGCGATTTTTCGGACGCTTTTTAGGAAAAACATTTTAAAAGGGGTTTTGGAAAGCGACCGGATGACGCAATAAATTTGAACAAATAAAAGCATTTGAATAAAAATATGAAGGGTGCTTTTTGTGTTTTTTCTTTGGTCGGTTTTTCTTTTTTGGCGGCTATTTTAAATAGAAGCGAATAAAATAACAGCCTCTCTTTTGTTTTGTTTTTTTTCGATATTTTAGACAGAGGGGGGGAGCCTTGCCATTTCAGGAAGGTCTTTTTAGACATTTTAGGGTTTGTCTTTGCCATTTCAGGAAGGCTTTTTTAGACATTTTAGGGTTTGTCTTTGCCAATTCGGAGGTTTTTTAAGGGCTTTCCTGTTTGCCATTCGTTAGGGTTTTCCTTTGCCATTTCGGGAGGTGTTTATGGGTGTTTTTTTTGCCATTTCGGGAGGTATATATATGGGTTTGTCTTCGCTGTTTCGGGAGGTATATATATGGGTTTTTCTTCGCTGTTTCGGGAGGTATTAGGGTTTTTCTTTGCCATCTCGAGGGTTTTTCTTCGCTGGGCATTAGGGTTTTTCTTCTTCTTTCTTTTAAATGAAATTATCCTTTCAGTTAGTTATAGTAAAAAGACATCCAATGGACTACAAGCAGTAGGGCCCTTGGCTTCTATACAGGAATAGGCAAGATGACCTGTTTTTTACAATAAATGTATCGCTACCTTAAGGTGGAGGATAGAGAAAGTGTAATGGTATGAAATTTCACCTAGGTGTAGTGTTATCCAAAGTATAAAAGGGAGGTTTTTGCCATATCCTGTGGAATTCCATACGTTGGCAAACTGCTTTATTGGAATGACCTTCAATTTCCTGTAATTAGTTTTTCTTAAACTGCTATTTGGACAGGTATTCGGGTTTGCCCTTTGCCATTTCGGCAGGCGTTAGGGTTTCTGTCTATCGTTCTTCTTTGCCATTTTGGAAGGTATCGTGTGCCATTTCAGGGGGTGTTAGGGTATTCCTTGCCATTTAAAGAGGGTTTAGGGTTTCCTTTATGACTTTAGAGCTTTACCTTGTTTCTTTCTGCTGGGCTTTGCCCTTGCTAGCCAAGAGGCTTTAGGGTTTTCTTTTGCCATTCTGGGTGGCCTTCCTAATGTGGATTAAGGCACAAGCTCTACATTTGTCTTCATCTATCTATTCATCACATTAGAAGTCGGCTCCTTCCTCGTCGATCATTAGATAAATAGCTGATGAGGAGTTCAAGGGGATTCGGTGGATAGAGTGCGAAGGCAACAAATGGTCCATGGCCAGGAAATCTAAACTACAATATCTCAAATGCTGATGGCACCATCCGAACTACAATATCTCAAATGCCAAATGCCTACACGAGGTCTAGAAAAGTCAAGAGTTCTATCAGAAAGGTCAAGAGTCGAAGGAAAAGTCAAGTGTAAAGAAAAAAAAAACAAAAGCCCAAGGAAGAGTCGAGAGAGTCAAGGGGGGGAAAAGGTCAAGTGGCGATAGCCAAGGGAAGTCAAGGGTCAAATCAAAGTCAAGGAAAAGTCAATGACCAAGGAATAAGGTCAATGGCCAAGGAGAGTTCTACAAAGAAGTTATCATGAAGAAGGAAGAAGAAGAAGAAAGGTCTGAGGCAGAGTCGAGCGAGCGTTGAGGGGGGGGGCGGAAAGGTCAAGTGGCAATAGTCAAGGGAAAGTCAAGGGTCAAGTCAAGGCAAAGGGAAAGCCGAGGATAAAGGAAGAGGTCAGCAAAGACGATACCGTGACGAAGCAGTAGAAAGAAGAAAGGTCAAGAGTCAACGGAAAAAATCAAGAGCAAAGAAAAGGAGAACAAAAGCCAAGGAAGAGCCGGGAAGGTCAAGTGTCAATAGTCAAGGGAAAATCCAAGGTCAAGTCAAAGTCAAGTCAAAGTAAAAAATCTAAAATCTAAACCCTAACCTAAACCCTAAACCCTAAACCTCAAAGTCAAACTCAACATCAAGTCAAGGTCAACGACAATGGTCAAGGAAGAAGGTCAAAAGCCCAAACCTCAAAGTCAAAGTCAAGCCAAGGTCAACACAACTGGTCAAAGAAGAAGGTAAAAGTCAAAGTCAGAGTCAAATGTCAATGAAGAAGGTCAATGGTCAAGGAGCGGTCCACAAAGAAGATATCACGACGAAGCAGAAGAAGAAGAAGAAGAAGAAGAAGAAGAAGCAAAAAGAAGAAGGAGACGATCATGGTCTGTGCGGTGAGCCCGCTTCCATCCGTCCAGTTCGACCTTCAATCCATCGCCATCGCCATCGCCATCCCCACCTCCAGCTCCCCTCGCCACAGAACAGAGAGCTTTACCCTGCCCAAGAGCGCTCCATCGATCCTCGGCCCATCTGTTGTCCTTCCCCACACCCAGCATCATCATCATCAGCATCGCCATCGCCATCGCCATCTCCATGGCGGAGTCGCTCATCTCTGCTCCCAAGGCGACCTTGGCTCGGCTATGGAAGCGCTGCTCCAGTCCCCGGCACAGCCGACGGAAGATCTGTACCTTCTGCTCCTCAAGGCCTGCGGGAGAACGAAGGACAAGGCTCGAGCAAAGGCCGTCTTCTTCCACATCCGAGAGCACAGCGCGCAAGCCTCCGGATTGCTCCGAGATTACCTGGTCGTCACTCTGGCGAAATGTGGCGCCCTCGACGAAGCGATCCAGGCATGGAATCGGCTAGACAGAGGTACGCTCTACTCTTACACCGCCATGATTTCTTGTTATCACGACCATGGCCTGGATCGAGAGGCCTTCGACATGTACGAATCGATGCAAAGGGACGGAATCGAACCGGATCGGCATACGTTCGCAAGCCTGATCAGGATCTGTGCAAGCTCCCGGGACCTGCGCAGAGGAAGAGAGCTCCACGAAGAGGCGGATCGGAGAGGCTTGGCCTCCGATGCATTCGTGGGAAACAGTCTGGTGAGCATGTATGGGAAATGCAGAAGCATCGGGGAAGCGGAGCACGCATTCGTCGCGATCGCAGAGAGGAATCCCGCATCGTGGACATCGATGATGGCTGCCTATGCCGAGATCGGCCAGTTCAAGAAAACCCTGCGATCGTTTCGGCAGATGCTGGAAGAGAATGCGATTCCGAACCAGCATACATTCGGCGTTGCTCTACAAGCATGCTATGGCCTGTGCAAGCATATCGCATCGTCGAAGCCCGCGTTTCTCGACATCGCTCATGCATTGCATGCCGAGATCCACAGGCATGGCTTAGGATCTAACATCTTTGTCGCCACTTCCCTCATGAATCTCTATGGGAAATGTGGTAGGATCGAGGACGCCGAGAACTTGTTCACCAGGTTACCCCAGCATGACATCGCGTCATGGAATGCGATGCTCTGCTCGTACATCGAACAGGGCCGGGGAGCTTCGGCATTGCGGCTGTATAAACACATGCAAGAGCGGGGAATCTCCCCCGACCAGAAGACCGCCGTCATGGCTCTTCAAGCTTGTGTTCTCTTGGCCAAAGAGGAGGAAGCTCTGCTAGTAGAGGGGAGATCGACGAGGATAATGTCCACGGAATGCTTCCGAGCCATACACCGTGATGCGGAACGGCAAGCGTTTGCGGCCAACGCCTTCTTCGGAACTACCCTTCTTGGCCTGTATGGGAAGAATGGGATGATAACGGAAGCCGAGAGCATTTTCTGCGAGCTGCCGAAGCGGGATGTGGTCTCGTGGACGGCGATGCTCACAGCATATTTGGAGCAAGGGCAAGGCGCAAATGCGATTCGACTGTATCGGCAGATGCAAGAGGAAGGCATCGATGGGAACGAACAGACGTATGTGGTGGCGATTCAGGCCTGCGGGGTTCTGATCGAAGAGAAGGACGATGCCGTTGCAGCCATGGAGATAGGGAGGGCGCTCCATGCCGATGCTAGAAGAAAAGGCTTCGATTCGAACCTGTATGCTGCGACTTCCCTCTTGGGCATGTATGCCGCGTGCGGAAACATCGCCGAAGCCGAGAATGTATTCGATTCGCTGCCTCAGCGCGATGTTGCGGCATGGAATGCGATGCTTACCGGCTATGTCGACCGAGGCCGGGGTCACGAGGCATTGCAGCTGTACAGCGAGATGCTGGAGGCAGGCATGAACCCGAACCAGAAGACGTTTGTCGTTATCCTCCATGCGTGTACCATACTGGTCGAGAAAGAGCCGGATGCGGAGAAAACCGCCCTCTTCGATCTCGCCTCCGCGATACACGCAGACCTTCGGAGGTGGGGTTTCGAAGGCAACGTGTTCATCGGCAATACGCTCGTAAGCATTTACGGGAAGCTTGGGAAGCTGGTGCAAGCCGAAGACGTGTTTGCGCGGATGCTGCGACATGAAACCATCTCGTGGAACGCGATGCTCTCGGCTTACGTCGAGCGGAACGAAGGAGAGGCAGCGTTGGAGCTCTACGGGAGGATGAGGCAGGAGAACGCTATCACAAACGATGTCACGCACCTGTGCCTCCTTCAAGCATGCGGAGCGATCGGAAGCTTAGAGGTTTGTCACGAGATCCATTTCAGCATGGTGTCGGCCGGGTACGATCACAATGCGCCGCTCTTGGCCACTTTGATCCACACGTACGGGAGCTGTTCGAGCATGGAAGATGCAGCGTCGCTGTTCCAGGCTGTTTTACGCCCAGACATCGTGTCGTGGAATGCGTACATTGCTGGGCATGCGGGAGTGGGGAGCTACGATGAGAGTGCGAGATTGCTCGACGAAATGCATCGGCAAGGCATCGAACCAGATGGAATCACGCTCGCGTCGGTGCTTTCGGCATGTAGCCACGGCGGCTTGGTAGATCAAGGCCTAGATCACTTCGAAGATCTATGCACGCGCTTCGGCATTACGCCAGATTTGAAGCACTACAGCACTGTCATAGACCTCCTTGGCAGGGCAGGAGGCTTGACAATGCTCGAGGATCTGCTCGCTAGGATGCCCGTGGAGGCCGATCTGAGCATTTGGCTGCCTTTGCTCGGCGCTTGCCGTCTCCATGGGAATGCGGATCTAGGGAAGCAAGCATTCGCAAATGCCGTCGATTTGAAGCCGACTCGCGCGAGTGCCTACGTCATCATGTCGAACATCTATGCAGACTTGGAACTCAAAGCGGAGGACGCATGAAAGGCTTACAGGGATCGGTTCTTCTCCTCTCAGCCTCGGCAGATTGCCATCGACATGAATGATCGATTCGTATTGTCGCGTAACAGATCGCATCCATGGAGCTGCCGTCCCATCTCCAAACACATGGGTTCAGGGTTTAGGGTGATCGATCCATGGAGCTGCCATCAATGGGTAATCCGATCTGTATCTATCCTATCTTTCTATCTATATATGCATCACATCACTCCAGCATCTTATCAAACAAAGGAATGGCAGGTGTGCAACAACAAGAAGAACAAGAACCAGATGGAGGGGAAAGGATGGGCACGAGAGATGGTGGCGCTGGAGGGAGAGATCAGGCAGGCGTACAGCAAAATTGTCCTTGTTCAGTCAGCATGATTTGGGGAGCTCCATAGCCAGCAAAGCAGAAGCTTTTGTTTTGTTCAGTCAGCATGATTTTGGGAGCTCCATAGCCAGCCAAAGCAGAAGAAGCTTTCGTTTGTTGAGTCGGCATGATTTGGGAGCCCCATAGCCAGCAAAGCAGAAGCTCTTGTTTGTTCAGTCAGCATGATTTGGGAACCCCATAGCCAGCAAAGCAGAAGCTTTTGTTTTGTTCAGTCAGCACGATTTTGGGAGCTCCATAGCCAGCCAAAGCAGAAGAAGCATTTGCTTGCTGAGCATAATTTGGGAGCAGCCATAGCCAGCAAAGCAGAAACATCTGTTTTGTTCAGTCAGCATGATTTTGGGAGCTCCATAGCCAGCCAAAGCAGAAGAAGCTTTTGCTTGCTCAGCATGATTTGGGAGCCCCATAGCCAGCAGAGCCAAGTCCGACGGAGTCCACATTCGGAGTGTTGCTATTCTCTTGTTCAGCATGGTTTGGGAGCCATAGCCAGCAGAGCTTCCTTTGTTCAGTCACAGCATGGATTTGGGAACTCCATAGCCAGCTTCCTTTTGTTCAGTCACAGCATGGATTTGGGAGCACCATTAGCCAGCCTCCTTTTGTTCAGTCACAGCATGGATTTGGGAGCTCCATAGCCAGCTTCCTTTTGTTCAGTCACAGCATGGATTTGGGAGCACCATAGCAAGCCTCCTTTTGTTCAGTCACAGCCATGGATTTGGAAGCTCCATAGCCAGCCAGCAGAAGTTCAGTCACAGCCATGGATTTGGGAGCTCCATAGCCCACAGCCAGGTGGTCTTGCTGTGTTCAGAATTGAAATGGCACAACACTCTTTCTTAGCTTCAAAATCTCTTTGTTGAAGAATGCACACACAGTTCTGTGAAGATGGGCATGATGGTGTGCAACAAACACATAACAAGATTCAGCCATTCCGATCGGGACCGCCTCATGGATGGATGGATGGATGGATGGATGGATGGATGCGGTTAGCTCGAGCGAGGCTTAAGATAATGGTGCAAGGGCTTTTCCATACATCTGCACAGGTGGGTCAAAAATGATTTACCAGACCAGTTTAGGGTTTAGGGTTTAGGGTTTCTGTGGCCTATGGATGCATGGTTTATGGTTTACCAAAAGCATGCATGTATGTATGTAGCAGATGTAGGTGCACGATGGGACTGGCAGGAGTAGGGACTTTCAGTTCAATAGCAGTAGCACATGCTCGTCGAATCTGTGTGTATCTGAAGCGTCGGTCCTGCAGTGGAGAAACCCTCAACGATACTCGCCTCGACGAGTATTCGGACCAAACTAGTACATGGTTTTGATAAGATCAAACTGAGTACTCGAAACCTCATCTGCCGACAAAGTTTGATAAGATCACACTAGGTGCTCGGAACCTCATCTGCCTATGACGTTGATCGGGGCTCTGGCAACAGTGCTGTTGGTCCCATTCGTTGCTTGTGTAGTAGTGGCGAGCTCGCTGGGCTTCAGCTTTAGCGAACAGCAAGGCAAGCTGGCTCTTTTCCTTCCTTCTTTCTTTTCTTTCTTTCTTTCTTTCTTCGCTTGCTCAAATGCATGGCTTGTAACTGCGGACGAAATGTGAGCATTTATTGGGCACTGTCGAGGTTCAGTAACAGATTGTGATGGGCCAATCGGAAGTCTTAATTTTTCCTGGCCGAACGAAGATGAGCGGACCTTGTAGGCTTAAGCTACACTACACCATCTCTCGTTTTGAGCAGAACGCTCACACTGTAGTTGAGAGGCTTGCTTGATGATGTTGTATAGGACCAACTCATGTGTCATTGATCCAACGATTGATTAGATCGTTCCGATTGATCCAATTCATGCATCCTTGATCAACCGATCCAATCGATCCACCTTGTTGTGTCATTGGTTGAGCATTCCGATCGATCCAATCAATTCAATCGGTCCGATTGATTCGCGTCGATGTGTCACTGGTTGATCATTTTCCAATCGACCGAATCAATTCAATCGATCCAATTCATCCAATTCCTGTCTTGTCGATCAATCCGGTCAAATCCAAAATTAGTCGTCCAAATGATCCCAACTCAGGCATCATCGAATGGATCGATCCTTAGTCGATCCCAACTTGTGTCTCATCGATCGATGCAATCAGATCAGTCCCAACTCATGTGTCATCGATCGATCGACTGATCCAACTTGTGCTTCATGGATCGATCGATCCAAGTTGCGCTTCATCGATCGATCGAGTAAAAAAGAAGAAAATGAATCCATGTAGCAAGAGAATAGGGTTTTTGCTTTTGGTGTTGCAGAATGGTGGGGACACAAATGCAAATACACACAAATACTATTTCACCACTCTCTTCTTCTTCTTCTTCTTCTTCTTCTTCTTCTGCTTCTTCTTCTTTTTCTTCTTCTTCTTCTTCTTCACTGTCCGGCTTCCTTCTACCATGATTCGTTCTGCTCTGTCTCCTTCGTACATCCTCTGCGAAATGCTGTGCAGCTTGGGCTCTTCATGAACATTCGCAAGTTCGTTTTTGCAGATACAAGCTTTTCTTCTTGAAAAGGTAATCCATGTTTTACTATTATGACCCCAGAGAGAGAGAGAGAGAGAGAGAGAGAGAGAGAGAGAGAGAGAGATGGGTTTTTTCCCTTCGTTCCCTTAATTCTTCTGCAACGAAAGGAAATGGGTTTCATCCATTCTTTTCCCTAATGCTTTTGCAATGGAAGGAAATGGGTATTTTTTTCTTCTTTCCCCTAACGATTCTGCAACGGTAGGAAATGGGTTTTTCCCCTGCTTTCCCCCTAATATTTCTGCAATGCAAGGAAATGGGTTTTATTGAAGCATCCTCTTGCATAGGAACCCCTCCCTTACTGTGTGCGAGGCTTTGTACCATCTATCAATGGGAAAAAACTGAAAATGGATTTTTCCGAAGCTGTTGAACAACAAACATTCACAGTAAGGAAGGAAGTTGTTTACTAGATTTGAAGTAAGAGATATCATCCTATTGTATCAGAAGTTTTTGCATTATGCTATAGTGTAGGGTGATGGTAGAAGGAAACCTGGGTTCACAGGTGTATCCACGCTGTCTGTGGTCTGTTCTATCATACAAGGTTCCGTTTTGGATGTTTATTGTGACATTGTGATGATCTCTTTATGTAGGGAGATGATGATGACGAATTTCTGAGAGAAATCTCTTATGACTTCAAGATATTCTCGAGGATCAAGACAAGTACTTGGGCTACAAAGAAGTCATCTGTCTCCCGATACTATAAGAAAACAGGCACAAGGATTCTAATTTGTGTGGTATATTTCATTGAGGAGAACAGCAAGAATCCCAATCTCAGTGGAAAAGAGAGAATTATGATAAGCCTTCGATCAGACCTCACTCAGATTGGAATGATGGATAGGATCTACCTGTAGTATATATCATCAAGGAGAACAGTAAGATTCCAAATCTAAGAGAAGAAGCAGAAATAAGAGTAAGGTTTTCGACAAACCTCATCTGGCTTGGAATGATGAATAATAGGGTACCTCGACGTTCAAGTTCTACACCTCGTCCGCTGAACACTTTGAATCGCCAAGCTAATACTTCAAATTATATGGTGTATTTATTCTTCATCAGCTTTATTTCCATGATTCTAATACCTTACGTTGTTCCATGGATGGGTTTATTCCAACGCACTTCAAAGAACACCCAGAATGGTGGTTCAAGTTCAAAACCACGTGAGAACCTGAAAGATGATAACCAGATCTCCTCATCAATGCCACAGTCTTATGCTAATTCTCCTTTCCAAAGGCCTTACCTCACCGATGTGAAGTATGATGCACTCGAATCTCTCATATTGGACATTCAAAGGGTGGTGCAAATGGAGAGAGAAAGAACGGTGAAGCTTGAGAATGATGTGAGGATCCTAGAATTATCTGAGCGGTTTTTGAAAGAACGTCTACAGATGGTGGAAGACAGGAACACACTGGTCCAAGAGCCCCCAAAGGCGAGTAGTTTTAACTCCCTGGAGATCATATCGCAAAGCAGTGATGACAACATCAACTACTTTCCCACTATAGAGGAGCTCTTGAAGGAGCTCAAGCAAGCAGTTCAAACAGAGAAGGAAAGAATGAATGCAATGGACATGGAGATTGGAAAGCTGAAGATGTCAGAGAGTAATCTTAAGGATAGAATGGAGTTGCTCGAGCTGAAATTCTCTGCTTTCATTAAGACATCTGAAAGCCTCCACTTACCGAGATTTGTCAGTACATGATATGTATATGTATGCAGAGAAAAAAAAATCTATAAACTTTGTGTTTCTTTCTCTTTGAGGTCATCAATCCAATATGCATAAACAAAAGAGTTTTTCTTTCATGGTAAGGTGAGTCAAACACATTTTTGTGGGATACAAGTATGTGATGATGTATCTGCCCAAATTGCTTTGGTCTTTTTCCCACTTGAAAACCTCTCTAAAAGGTTAATGTGGTTTCTTGCTTATATTCTTTTGAAAGCTCTTCGTTCAGTTTTTGGCCTCTCCCCATTGTATTACTTGAGACATATTTTTGACATCATTCATGTCGAAATCCCATTTTGAATATAACGTGGGAATGATGTGATACTTTGTTCTGATGAGATCCTTGCTATTACCATGGGTGAATTTTAATCTCCGAATTTAGTATTTTCATCATTCATTACATTCTTGGTGCATACAGACAGTAGCATGCTCAGAGCTCAGTCTTCACTAGCAAAAACACCACTGAGAGATGAAATTTTCACATTACCAGTTCTACAATGTATCAACTTTTTCTGAGCCAAGCAAGCATACTCTTTGTGTGGCAGGTTCTATTTATCTATTTTTGTGATCTTCTCTTACTATCAACTTGATGCCTCATCTCTTAATTGGATAATGCCTCATCTGTGGTATGCAAATTATGAGCGTAACATCTTAACAACCTCATTATGATAAAGCTTTCTACTATTTCCCACACATTTTGACGCTCCATAACTGATCATGTTTCGTGACTTTCTGACCAACAAAAAGAGAACTCCCTAAGAGTCGCGACTTTTAGGCCAACACAGATAGCCTAAGAATCTATGTTTTTTCTGCCAGCTTGCCTCTTGTTTTGGAAAGTACAGTGTCTTATCAAAAGGAAAGCTGATTCTCTTGTATGCTATAGGACATCAAATTTGTAGGCAAAGTGATTATAAACCATGATTGAAAGCTATAACTCAAATTTGGAGGCAAAGTGATTATAAACCATGATTGAAAGCTATAACTAACTGCAAATTCATATCAGGTGGGTATGAAATTATGAACTTATCAAACTAAAACTTCTGGTTGAGTTCATACATCACATTGTTGCATTTGAGCAGAATTACAGCAATTTGAATGACAGCTCCCGCAATCTATGGAAGCACAAAGCTAAATGATTGTGTGTATTGCATGAGTACTGTGTAGAGCCCAGATAACATAAGGATTTCGACTGCATGTTGTTTGCAGTAAAAAGTATAAATTCATAATATTAAAATTTAGAACGGCTGTGACTGTGTCAAAGATTCAAGCTTTACCTCTAAATGGATTCCAAAACGGGTACACGTTCTCCCTTGAACGTAATTAGATCATGTTTGATGGAACATGTCAGGGTCAGTTTTTGGTGGCCTTAGCCTTGAGGATTAAAATACCTTTTGATTTTCCATAGCCTGTGGCCCTACAGGGTTAAGATATAGCTCAGATATAGCTCCTCAATGTCAAAGAACCTAACTTGAAATGCTTGAGATTTGTACTTCTGGTTCAGATTCGTGCTGTAAGTACCAAATACAACAGCATGGATTGCAGGCAGGAAATCGGCAGCAAAACATAATTGGAAGAGCAATAGGAACATTCTTCTAGATATGGTTTCAACAAGTAATTGAGGCACAGAAACACATTCTTACCAAAATCTCCAGTGCATTACCATTCTCATGTCCTTCAAATTGTCAGGCTACATAGTAGGCATTGAGGAACCATAGTCATGCTTCTACACAAGTTGCCGTAACAAAAGTCGCATCACTTTAAGGATTGATTTTTACATGTCATGATAACCACAGCAAACAGCTGACTGAGTATAAGTCTCTTTGGACCCCGATTTTTGTTATGGAAGACAAAATTAGTTCGCAACTATATAAAAAAATTATCATTACGAAGGCCATACAGGAACATTACTGAACAAGAGCTACATGTAGGATTGTATACATTGATTTCTCATTCGTCTACAAAAGTAAACACTTCATGCAGATTTTTATTACCTCAAACTACAATCTCCATTTAGAAAGATTAAAATTGTCAAGCTCCATAGAGGATATGGAGCTTGATTGATAATTACCCCTTGGATAAATAAATCTATTATACAAGACTCTAAAAAAATTTCAAGTGCCAAGATGCATGAATTGAATTGGTCTCTTTTCTGATGAATCATGAAGTTGGCAACTCAAATTTATTTTCTGTGTAATTTTTTCCACAGATTAATTTAGAGCTTAACCCTTTACTATGCATTTTAATCCTTTTATATGTAACACTAAGGCAATCAACATCCTCATGCACGAGGAAACTGTTGTGGAACATGGTTAGTGACTGGCACAAATGAAGGTGAATCAATAAACTCTGGTGATCGTTGGTAAACAATCGATGCACATCGGATTAATATGGATGCTGTCAAACCCCATATAAGATACTTCTCACCATCAACAAGAAAGTCAAAATAGTGAACCCGATAAGACAATCCAACCCACTTTCTTTCCTCACTCCGATGATTTTCATCCTGCCAATAAAAGAAAATTTATCAATAAACCGCAGTATCAAGCTTTTGGACAATTTGCATACATCTCACTGGATTTCTCACAAAAAACACTATGCTAAAGAAAAATGAAGATGTGAGAAAATATAAGGAAGATAAGGGTAAATTTTTTATAATGCAATAATAAGAAGTGGAGACAAGTTTACTTATAATCCTAAAAATATGCAAGACATTCAGCAAATGACGACCATCGACATTGAAGCGCCATATAGGAGCCGGTCCAAATTTGTTAAAGAGGAAAATCATCTTTAAGACAGCAGTATTGCGACTGCAATGGAGGGAATGATACAGCATTATGATCTCAGGTGCACCCAGGCAAGCAGTTATAGATCCAATTTGATGGCTTGAAGCAAATACTAACATAAACTAAGAGGTTTCTGTACAGGTTTCTGGAACAAATGACTAGCTCAACATATGCATTCGCTCATCAACTACTCTACAGCGTGATCACAATCAAACATTCTGGTATGTGCCTGTGCTCCATCAACAGATGAGGTTGCTAAAGCTTCAATATTTTAGGTTTCCAAATCTACTGTCTGGCACAACTTATGGGCTGATTTCCAATCGATTGACGTTTCAACTCACTGTCATGATCACCATCTAAAGGTTTTGCTACAGAGCTTGTTCATACCACAGGACACACTCCCCCACATGGGAGATACCTCCTTCCCTCCAAATGAGGGGCCAAAAAAGAGCCACGCCAGATGCATCCACATGAAATATCTTAAGAGTTATAGGTTATGAAAGAGAAAATCAGGAAATTTGAGTGCATAAACCCAGGTCATGATTCATTACGCAGAAGTTTATATTTATGAATGACAGTTCATAGATTATGACGACCAATCTTTATTACAAACCCATCAGCTTATATTTATGAATGACAGTTCATAGGATACAACCAATCTTTATTACAAACCCATCATTTTTCTCATTTTCCAGTGCCCACAATACACAGAAGGATTTTCAAATGATAGGTTTGCATTTACCCACGCATTATCTTTCAAATCGAATAGAAAGATGTTGAAATTCTCATGCATATTCACAAGCTAGTTTAATTGCCAGGAACTTATGATGGTAGACGATATAGAAGGAACTGTTAACAAAGGAATTATTACCTTCAGAAACATCTCTAATGGTGCATCAAAAACTGCATCGACTTCAGTCGGATTTAGTGTGAATCGCAAATTACTTCTATCAGGCACCAAAGCCACAACTGGCGTGACTCTTAACAAATGCTACATAACAAAACCAAGGGGATAATTAGTGAATCTTTAGAGAGACACATTATGCCAAAAACTATCTGCTATCAAATAAGGTATTTTTACTTTGGATAGAAAGGGTTCAATACAGGTAACAACACGGACTAGTGATGAATCTAATCCAATTTCTTCACGTGCCTCTCTTAATGCAGTCTCTGCATTATTTGCATCTTCCTTGTCTCTTTTTCCACCTGGCAACGCAACCTCCCCTTCACATGGAAAACAAAATATTTCAGAAATTTTATTAGTGTTGGAGACCAAACAAATAAATTAGCAGTTGTTGGTGGAAACTAAAAGCAATGTACAATGCAGTCACTTTGAGGTAACAATGTATAGGAATTTCTGTACCAAGAAGAAGAGACAATGAGAGCAGAAGGTGATGCTTTTTTGCCCATCACACAGTAAAAACAATGGTAGTGGACTGTTGAGAGACCTTGAAATCATTATTGTGTAGAAGAGTTTTGAGGAATAAGCGAGTTATGGGCTACCACAAGAGGAAACTGTATATGGCCATAGAAGAATGGACAGACTGATCAAGTAGGTAAAAATCTTATTTTTGAGGTGCTCAACAAGCAATGAGCAATTGGAGAGAGAGAGAGAGAGAGAGAGAGAGAGAGAGAGAGAGAGAGAGAGAGAGAGAGATTTGCTTCTCCTCTTCGCAGGTCACATATGATATATGAGATCAAAAACAATATGTAAAATGTATTTGCTTTTTGTCTCATAGGTCATATTTGACCTTCGAAGACATTAATTAAATCTATCTCTATCTCTCTCAATCATATTAGATTATGCCTGATTTGACCTGAACAAGGCCAAGAGTCTAAGCATCACACTTTGATGCAATGCTCTGTCTTCATCATATTAGATTATGCTTTCTGCACAGCTTTCGTACAACCCGATTTTTATACAAATATCTCTCACAACCAGATGATGCATTCAAATTGCCATCTTCCTCACTAAAGGTATTGAACATCAAGATTCACTACTCGTTTCCAAATGTAGCTCATGAATTTTATTTTTGGCCTCACTTTCGAAGATGATAATATAATCTTTCTATCTAATGCTCATTCTATCTCGGTTAAACTAGAGGAAACA
This sequence comes from Azolla pinnata, assembly GCA_037176905.1. Taxonomy (NCBI): domain Eukaryota; kingdom Viridiplantae; phylum Streptophyta; class Polypodiopsida; order Salviniales; family Salviniaceae; genus Azolla; species Azolla pinnata. The sequence goes on from JBBBWG010001226.1 coordinate 104,566, forward strand.
GTTGCCGAAATTTTATCCTTCTCTCTTTGGCAATCATATGTGTGCTCACCGATTGCAAAGTTTCAATAGTGACATCTCAAAATGTCATTGATCAACTCCGGAAAGATTTGACATTGGTCGCATAAGTCATGTTTCGACCTGCAAGGACAAGAATAAGATCTTTCTATCTATATAATTATCAATCTATCCATCCATCCGCCCATCTACCTAGCTAGCTATTTCCATGTTGATTTACAGCTCTAATCCTTACCGTGATATTTCACATGGACTTTCGTTTATTTATCTCTCCATGTCTCGGTACTTGTTCCCCTCTCTACTCCTGTTTTCTCCATTTCTTTCCTTCTCTACTCTCATTTTCTTCTTCACCTCCGACCACATCATTTCTTCTCTTTTTCTCTACACTCACACTTTATTTTTCTTCTATCTATATACGGTATGAAGAATAAAAAAACTCCCAATCTCTATAATGAAATGGAGGCCAACGTACCTGAGTGCGAAGAAAGAGCTTTAGCTCGTCTTGACAAAATGACCCGGAGCTTCCCTTCGTCGTCTTGGAAAAGGCAGACAAGGACAGCAGCTTTCTTCTTACCGATATCTTTGGGCAATTCCTTGAGGACAGCTTCAGATAAAGAAGCTGCTCTTGTGTCCCCATCATCGCCATCGCGGACCGCGCCGTCTTGTTCTTCTGCATCCTCTTCCAACCCAAGAAAGTTGATCGGAGGCTTGTATGAAAGGAGATCGGCGGCGACCTTCTTGAGCTGGGTTGTGCCCCAATCTTCATCGAGCTCCGAGTCGAGCAATGGCTTCTTGTGGGCGGGGGCGATGGATTGAACATCCATCTGAGATCTTCTGATTCCAGCGGCTCTGTTGAGGATTGGAGGCAGCGGGGAAGAGCTCCGAGCGAGTCCTCTGAAGAAAGCGCAAGGCAGCTCGATGCTCATAGACAGTGAAGAAGTCTGTGGCAGATGTCCATGCCCATGCCCATGAGGCATGATGCATGTATGTGTGCCATGGTGCAGCTCATGTATGGTGACTGCGGCCACATGTCCATGCATGATGCCATGATGATGTGTGGGTGAATGTATGGGTGCATTCATTCCATCATGATCATGCATGGGTGCACATGTCCATGCATGATGCCATGATGATGTGTGGGTGCATGTATGGGTCCATTCCATCATGATGATGCATGGGTGCACATGTCCATGCATGATGCCATGATGATGTGTGGGTGCATGTATGGGTGCATTCATTCCATCATGATCTTGCATGGGTGCACATGTCCATGCATGATGCCATGATGATGTGTGGGTGCATGTATGCGTGCATTCATTCCATCATGATCTTGCATGGGTGCACATGTCCATGCATGATGCCATGATGATGTGTGGGTGCATGTATGCGTGCATTCATTCCATCATGATCATGCATGGGTGCACATGTCCATGCATGATGCTATGATGATGTGTGGGTGCATGTATGGGTGCATTCATTCCATCATGATCTTGCATGGGTGCTCATGTCCATGCATGATGCCATGATGATGTGTGGGTGCATGTATGGGTGCATTCATTCCGTCATGATGATGCATGGGTGCACATGTCCATGCATGATGCCATGATGATGCGTGGGTGCATAGCGTCCATGCCATGGTGATTGATGTATGGGTGCATTCCATGATGATGATGCATGTGTGCACATGTCCATGCATGATGCCATGATGATGCCTCGGTGCACCGTGTTCCATGCCATGGTCACATGTCCATGCATGATGCCATGATGATGCCTGGGTGCACCGTGTCCCATGCCATGGTCACATGTCCATGCATGATGCCATAATGATGTGTGGGTGCACCATGTCCATGCCCTGGTGATGTGTGGGTGCATAACGTCCATGCCATGGTGATTGATGTATGGGTGCATTCCATGATGATGATGCATGGGTGCACATGTCCATGCATGATGCCATGATGATGCCTGGGCGCACCATGTCCCATGCCATGGTGATGTATGGGTGCACAAATGTCCATGCCCTAATGATGTATGGGTGCACATTGTCCATGCCCCTGATGATGTATGGGTGCACAGTTTCCATGCCCTGATGATGTATGGATGCACAATGTCCAATGACCTGATGATGTATGGGCATACAGAATGTCCATGCCCTGATGTTGTATGGGTGCATAGTGTCCATGGCCTGATGATATTTGGGCTGGAATGGATGCTCGGGACCGCGGACATAGGCCAAGGTCCATGTCCATATCCTTGACATCCTGTTCACCTGAATCCTTCTGTGTTGTTGTCATCCGATTGTTGGGGATTCGGCAGATGAATGGCTGATGCCTGTGCACGTGCCCTGTTCCTCCCGAGCAGAAATCATGCGTTCCGACGTTCGATGCCAACAATCCAACGTGTCTTCTGCTTTCTGTAGGAACCCTTTGTTCTTGTGTCCAATGCCCACGTGCCTATTCGTCGATGCTTCAATCCACCAATGCTAGGAGGACATCTTGCAATGGGCCTACTTTGTAGCGATGCCGTTGAAGTGACTCATTTGGCCAGTGGAAGGAAGACATCGTATGAATGAAGGTAGCTGAATCGGTTGCATGAGAATTTAGATAAATCAATTAAACTGAGAGTGAAATGTTGGGATTAATGTATACACAGGGTTCAAACTTGTATAGCTTAAACTTTTTTTTTTTGTAAAAATAATATCCTTCCATTAGTTAAACTTAAACTTTATAATTCTCTCGGACCAATACACCACTCTTTCTACCGGTTAACCCAGACCATGATTAAGAATCGATAACATGATCAATCTCAAGTAACCATTGGTTAAGCGATGTATTGGAAAACTTATGGGATACCTTTTCTATTGCGATGAAAGTTATTGCTTTGAAATGTTTCGTTGTGTGAGTAATGGATCATCCATACACAATGCAAACATACATCCATCCATCCACCGATGCATCCACTACACACATAGATACATGCATGCATGCATCCATCCGTCCACCCACATGCACGCATCATATGTATCCATGCATGCATAATCTATCAGTATGCATGCATGCATACACACACATCCATTGCACACATACACAGGCCCTCACATACATACATCCACACGCACATGCATACATCCATCCATCTATTGATCCATACATATATGCATATCCATACATCCATCCATCAATACAATCAGCCACACATGCATGCATGCATACATAGATAGATACATTAAGTGACAATGGAGAACAATTTTCCTCTTGCTACACATGAAATGAATGGAAATTCTTACGAGCAAGATACACACACACACACACACACACACACACACACACGCATGCACACATACATACATACATACATATGCAACGGAGACATACATCCATCCATCCACCGATGCATCCACTACATAGATACATGCGTGCATGCATCCATCCGTCTACCCACATGCACGCATCATATGCATACATGCATGCATAATTTATCAGTATGCATGTATGCATACACACACATACATACATACATACATACATACATACATACATACATACATACATACATACATACATACATACATACA
>JBBBWG010001227.1:12325-24364 GCA_037176905.1 Azolla pinnata
AAGGACGAAAGAAGGAACGGAATCTGCTTTGGGAAGGGCTGAAGGAACGGAATCTGTTTTGGGAAGGGCTTTGTGTCGAACAAAAGGCCCGGTTTTGCGGTCTTTCGCAGCCAAAAGAAGGAAGGAAATCTGATTTGGGAAGGGCTGTGGGTCGAACAAAAGACTGGGTTTTGCGGCCTTTCTTTCTTGGCTGCGAAGATTTCGGCTGCTTTGGATTCTTCTCTGCCGCGATCTGTCGTGCTTTGGAGATTAAAGAGTTTGTTTTTCTGGAAGGACTTGGATTGGTTTTGTTGCTTTTGTTCTGTTTTGGAGGAGAGATTCTGCAAGAGAAAGAGGTTTCTCCTGTTGCAGACGGGGCTCTTTTCTGAGCTATGGTCTTCCCCCCATCAGAGCCTCTCCTTGCAGGTAAACCCGATATGAACAAACCTTTCAGGATACCCAAGAATCCTACCCATGACTTGAATCTAACTGGCAGTAATGCCATAGCCAAGCACAAGAAGAAAAACAAGAAGTGGAAAGCTGTCAGCAACAATCCGATTCCCATCATCAACAACATCAATGGTAATTCCAGCAGCAACGCTGCCGCGATTTCTGCGGCACCCCCTCACTTCAACAGCAACCCGATGGCAAGGCCGATGATGATGATGATGATGCCACCGAGGATGTCATGGATGGGCCATCATAATGTCGGGATGAACAACAATGGGCACAGCAACGCATCGGAGATGCCGATACCGCGGAGCAACGTCGACAACATGATGCTGTCGTTGGCACCGTCAGCATCATCGCTATCATCGAGGAAAAAGGGTGTGAAACGGAGGAAGATAGCATCGAGGAATAGCAACAACAAGAGGGCATATTATTACCCTAACATGTCTTCATCGTTCCATGCACCATTGGCTCCCAGGAATACAACCTCGTTCATAATGCGTGCGAAGCAGCAGGGAGGAATCGCATCAGCTGTGACTCCATCCCCAGCTACCCTGGTGCAAACACCTCTCCTCTCCCCGGGGTTCAGGGAGAAGGGCTCCTTGGAAGAGATGAACAAGGAGCTGGGTGTGGATGGCTATGGCTCGATGAATGGCTTGATCCGTCTCCGATCCTCGTACGAGGATCGAGCTGCAGCAGCACACTCGGAAACTGAAAGCGATGTCGAGCAAGGGGATAACGCGACGGCGATTGCCATGGACGGCAAAGGCAGAAGCAATGGGAAAGATGGAGAAGATCCCTCTGTTCATTCAGTCGAGCAGCGGATTGATCAGGGCCTGAGCCGATTCGAGATGATCTACCCCTCTTCATCATCGACTCCCCTGTTTCAAGATGCTGGTGGTATGGTGATGATGAGGATGATGCCTAGAAGGGACAGCATTGGCAGCGATAACAACATACAGAACTGTGTGAATGGGCAGGAGAAGCTCATTGCCCAGCTCGAGGAAGAGAACCTGACGTTGAAGGAGAGATTGTTCCTGGTGGAGCAAGAGAGGAATGAGCTGCGGAGGCGGGTCCGAGAGATGGAAGGCTTGACCCATGCAGATGATGAGCTGCTGTTGGGTGAAGAGCATCTCGAGGAGAGCTGTGGCGATGTATCCACACCTTGCCATCAATGACCTCTTTGTAGGGTTTTTCTCTTCTCTGGTTCCTGAATGCAAAGTATTGGTACTTTCAAATTCTATACCTTGTTCTGTGAGTTGGGCATATCCATCCTTGCTTTGAAATGTTACCTGGTTATATTGAAAGAGTACATACATATAGATACATATTTTTTTATATATTTATAGATATTGATGGTGAGCTCAAGGATCAGATTGGTGCTTGAAAGGACTCCTTTTTTATGTTTAAGTTAATGAAAATTATGAAAGCTATTTATTCTTAATGGTACACAGCTTCAATGGCATCTGCAGTTTGATTAATGATCAAAGGAGGGCATCTTATATGTTTGAAATCTGATATATATACACATACTGAGTCTTGTGCATCAGGAGGGAAAGATTTTTGTTCTTGGTAGACTATAGAATGTGGAGATTTCATCTCTTCTGTGCTTTTGGTTGTAGAATAACTGGAACCTTGTTTTGAAGCACGAGATGGTTTCTTCTATATCGTTGATTGTGTTTTACGGATTTATGCATTCGACAGTGTGCTAGATATTATGGAATCATCTGCTAGATCCATGCTCCACTCAGATTTGAATCTCCTTATTCCGATGCTGCACAAGAAAAATGATCTGAAAGAATGATCTCCATATGGAAGTTCATCGATTGAAATGACAACAGAATGCAGTTGGAAACCGATCTGCGTGCAATTGGAAGTTATCTGGATTGATTTGTGCAGAGCATGATTCTATCCAATGCAGAATATTGGAGTTGGGGTTAAGGCTGGATATGGTTATTGTTGCTTCTCCACTTCTATATCTATAAATCCATGTGTATATATATATCTATATAATGGCTAAGGCTAGTGGGCCTATCCAGATCTAAAGCCCTTTTTTCTTGCTTTCTTTCCTATATGTTTCCACACCATTACTATATTGTGGATTTAGTGATGACAAGTTAGCCCTACCATATCTATATAGTATAGCTAGATTTAGTCAAAAACATTGGAACAAAGAGATCTGTTGCTTTCCTTTTTGGTTGCAACAAACAAACATTATATTTTATTGGTAGTATCCAAGCATCTCTACATATAGATTTTTTATGTATCTATATATCAAATGATATATGCGCTTGCTGAATTCCTATGCACTTCAGAGGGGGGATTCCAATGCGAAACTAAAACTCCACAAAAGGCAGTTTTGCAACGAAGTAAAGCTCCTCCAATTCGCTTAGCATCATATGATCCCAACACAAGAACACATACTCAGATCGTGGTGTACTGCTTTTTTTTTTTGTGCCTGAATCATAGAGGAGAAGAAGAAGAAGAAGAAAGAAGAAGCAGAGCCCAGCTCCACAAAAAGATCTTCTTCCACAGGGCAGCAGATGTGTATTGCAGAACATGGAAGATAAAAGAAAAGATAGAATCATCTGATTCAATGAATGACATTGGGAAAGGTAGTAAAATCAAAAACAGTTTTCACCAAGTTTTTTTCTATCTTGTTTTCAACTGTTACCTGACACCATCATCAAGAGGAAGAGTAAAGTTGAAGTCGCTTTGCTTTTGAATTCTGTTCTGATGCACATGTAGGTAGCACTTTGACCCATGATCTTCACGTGACCTGTGAAGTCTCTCCATCCACAGTTATTTTTCTGCATATATATGGGCTTAATTTGGGGCTTCATAAACAAATAAACTCCCAACATTAGGTCGAATTTTCCGCAGTATATATCAAGGAGATCAAGAAAACACAGATGGCGATCAGCCATAATCCATCTCCTTTTTTGCCTCAAATTTTCACCACCACATTCTTCGTTCTGTTACATGAAACAAGAATACTCAACACTCAGTAGATTTTGAGCATTTTAACTCAGGATTTTGCATAGAGTTTGAATGTTTGTCAAATTGAGATTTGGTGACCAAATGCTCCAACATTTTAACTCAAGATTTTGCATAGATTTTGGATGTTATTAAATCGAGATCAAGAAAACACAGATGGCGATCACCCATAATCCATCTCCTTTTTTGCCTCAAATTTCCGCCACCATGTTCTTCGTTCTGACACATGAAACAGGAATGCCCAACATTCAGTAGATTTTGAATATTGTAACTCGAGATTTTGCATAGATTTTGGATGTTGTTAAATTGAGATTTGGTGACCAAATGAGGACGTTTTTTGAAATAAAACCCTCTGCTCTGGTTACACATTTGAGGAAAATGCAGAACCCATCTGCTTACTTGTCACTCTTCAAAAATTCACGTGCTATTTCATCATGAAAAAAACTGTAGGCTCAAAATTGACAATCAGCACAGATCAAACGAAATCAGTTATTTCTGAAAGGGTCATCAAAGCCACTTCTTGTCTTGACAAATGTCTCTTCGCTAATTAGTCCCTACTCCGCAATTTGGGCCCAGCCTTTTATTTCGCTCGGGCCCGTAAAGAGTAGAAATAAAAACAGTGGCTACATGAATCTTAACAGCAAAGGAAAAATGCAAGGAAGCATGCCATTCTTGTTGCGTAAATGGATTGATCCCTGACTTATTTTATTGCAGCGCTAACCTTTCTATCCAGAAAAAATAAAATCGGCAAAATCAGAAAAGCGTTATACCCTCAGCACCATGACATGTCAGTGTTTGATGACCTTCAATAGTTCCAAAACTGCCTCACGATCTGGTAGAGCTGGGATTGCACCTCTTTCTGTTGTTGCAATCGCACCACATGCATTTGAGAATTGCAAAGCTGCCCTCAGCCTTCCTTCATCCTGTAAAAATTATCTAATGATTAACCCAACAAGGTCCTCCGATTTCCCCCATAAAAAACAGAGATGGCAAGTTTAATGCCATGATGTAGTGTTTGTTAATAGGTCTAGAAATGATACCATATGTGGCCAAATGACTCAGAAAATGGAAAAGCATTAAGCATCCTGATTTAGTTTGCACTTGCTAAGTCACATAATTTATGCTTCGGATTATCTACTGAAGGTGTTGACCATATTCAATCAATATTGAGCAGTTATAATGATAGGGACGAACTATTGCCTTCCTTTGTAAGTTCGTTCACTTTCTTCTTCTTATTCTCTGACTAAATAAAAAACTAATCATCAGTTTTGTTTCATCCATTCTCCCTATTATTTGGATTGTTAAAAAAAAGGCAATGCTTGGCGGCATCATCAATTAATTCAAGTTTGTTCATTCTTCCAGAAAAAAGGATACGTACATTTATAATCGATAAATCCTTTGCGAGCTGCCTCAGCGTCCCTGCAACAAAAGCATCTCCAGCACCAGTTGTATCAATTGTCTCAACTTTGACTCCTTCAACCCTGCCACTAAAATTCTGCAATCCACAACAAATCAGACTAAGGCATTTTTTCATACATAGGAGGAAAATTGTAAGTTTATTCTTGCACAAGAATTTGAGTAAACCAAAATACCTTTGTGTAGTATCTACAACCAGCTTGTCCCTCTGTAACTAAAAGCAGCCTAAGCTTTGGATGCATCAGTGACAGGGCGCTTTCATCACTGTAAGGATCACCTCCTCTTGTAAGGAAAGTTATCTCGTCCTCACTAATCTGGAAATATATCCATTAAGATCTCAATGATGTAAACCTGAGTTAGAAATCATCTGCCATCATACAATTATGTTTATCCAGAGAAAATATTCTAGCATATCATGGCTTTTAAAACAAGCCAGCCAAACATATGATGAAACATTCTAGCACATCATGGCCTTAAAATAAAACAAGTACGGCGTATATAATTCTTTCAAGATTTCTTACTTTAATTATATCAGCTTCATTCCAAATGCTCAGAATGCCTTCACGTGCTGCCTCTTCAGATGGCCAGAGCGGTTTCCTCAAGTTTGGGTCATATGACAGGACAGCACCTGCTTCTCTGGCAATCTTCATTGCTGCCAAATGAGCACTCCTGCATGGTTCAGTTATGAGACTGATCGAGCCATAGTGGAATATTGTTGCCTACACAAATGAAAATCAGAACTTTCTTCAAATAAAATCATATCATAAACATCAAAAGACAACCCTTGAGATAATCTACATATACGTGTGTGCTCGTATCCATCCATGTATGGTACTTCTACATGGCTACATATCCCATGGATCTACGTACCAATGTGTCAATAAATGCACATAAATCTGTGATTCTAAATGACATTGTTCCTTTATTACTACAACTATCTAGCCCATTCCATCATCATACGATCATTATCTAGTCCATCCAAAGCTTTCTCAACGTAAAAGGGTATTTATTTAAGGGCACCTTCTGAATAAGGCTTGCATTCAGCTCGTTCTCCTGAAGTAGCATGTCTGCGCTTGGATTGCGGAAGAACATAAACTCTCTCTCACCATCAGCTCGGAGCGTGACAAATGCCAAAGCTGTCCGAGCTCCTTCGTCGAACAGCAATCCCTCAGCATTCACATTATTCTTCTTCAAGATGTCAGCAAGCATGTACCCGAATTCATCAGCTCCAACCTGCTCAAATTTTGATAGGGCATCAGATGTTAGAAACAAGTGCAGCGAAAACTTAAAGTACATTCCAAGGAAACAGAAGATAGACTTCCAACAACTATTATTGCTTATAGATTCATATACACACATTACGTTGTTTTGGCATTACGTGTTTGTTGCTTTTAGATTCAGATACACACACGTAATGCTATCAAGATGTAAAGCGAAAACAGTGTAAATTGAGTTTGAATGATACAGAGAAAGAATGATTAATGAATCGATTATCTTGATTAAAAATTCGTGCCATTCATGAAGAACTTTTGAATGCCAACTAAGAGTGGATGCACTAAAGCTAAGATTACATACAATGACTAAGCAATCAATAGCCAGATTAAAATAAAAAGAATTCCAAATATGAAAAAATTTGTATGTTACTAAAACAATTTACTGCCAGTAAAACATGTACAAATTCCTATACTAGAGGGAAACATAAACAAGCTTCTTATTTTCTTTTTTTCTAGCAATGCATATATTGCTGGTGGAAAATGCATAGCAGCATAAGCAACCACCAAGAAATGTATGAAGATTCGACTACCAAAGTCATTCAGTGAATGATCTTAGTATCTTTAATTTGTTGAAAAGGACTTTTAGAATGATTTGGTTTCATTGGTTGATTGATCTGTTTGGCTTGCTTGATCTATTGATTTGATTTGATTGATTGACTACCTTCCCAACAAAGGCAGACTTTCCACCAAGCCGAGCAATTCCAACAGCTACATTAGCAGGGGCGCCACCTGGTGCTTTCTTGAAGGCAGGTGCTTCAGCTAGAGATACTCCAGCCACGGTGGGCACGAAATCAATGAGCATTTCTCCAAAACAGATCACTAATGGCTCATCTTCCTTGCTGTCTTGCACAGAAGCTTTAGTCAGAGCTGCAAACCAGAAACAAACACAAAACACAACAAAAAAAGGTTTTATGGTTTAGCATGTAGCATCTGTTTCGAGACTGCAAAGCAAAAACAGATAATTGAAAGATGTGGTGATTTCTCATAAACATGCATCATCAAAGATAAGAAGATAACAGCGATGGCAGAACAGATTATCATAGGCCTCGACCTCTAATGGTTCTTTGGATATACAATGAGCACTTCATGTGCCACCTGAACATTAATAGACTATATTTTCCACTGTACGCAAGCATGTACACACAGTATTTTCACCAAAACACACATATTTATGTACAAGGCCTCCCAAAGAGCTCATAATATGCATATACATATGCAAAGCATATTGTAGATCTGCCTATCATGTACGCATATCTGTCATTGATTCATACATTGCAGATGAAATGAAATTTACATACAGATGATAGATAGTTAGATGCAAGAACTACGGTTAAACTTCTCAGTAGATGTAGCGGTAGCAAACAGCAGACGGGTGCAGATACAACAGACGGATGGAATAGCTTGAGCGAGATAGAAAAGCTCGTAATTTTCCCCATAGAAAACAACGGTCTGAATTAAGAACGATGCAGGGCGAAATAGAAAATCGCCCATTTTCCATGAGAGAAAAACCCATGACCGTCTAACATACAAAGACTGCAGATCTGTTGTTCTCTAGCGTTGAAGGCGGTATGTTAGGCTATGGCGAGTCAGGCAGTAAACTCTTGCCTACACTGACGCAGCTTGACATACATACCAAGGGAGCATCAGATCGTATACATACTAGCGGAGCATCAGATCAGATAATACACACAACCTGCATAGGAAAGAGATCTGCACAAAATTCATAGCAGTGCATGGGCAGGAAGCATGGAGAAGACACAAATAATTCTGTTCCAAAGAGAGGCGGAGAAAGAAAGAAAGAAAGAGAGAAAGAGAGAGAGAGAGAGAGAGGCAGGGAAAATGGTACCTTGGCGTCTCCATGAATTGAGGGAGAAGCTCTTCTTGAAGCTTGAGGACGGATTATATCCATTTCTGCACCAGTGAAGCTTGGGCCCGAGGACGGGTGAGCGCTGGAGCGCCTTGTGGACAGGTAGGAATCGGCATGAAGAAGAAGAAGAGGACGACGATGAAGAAGCAGCAGCAGCAGGAGAGGTAGCAAAGGACGGAGACGAAGCATGTGATGAAGAGGCGGAAGTGAAGAAGAGGAGCTCGGATCCTGCAGCTGCCGCCATAAGCTTCTGGGTAGGACAACGGATCTAGCTCGCTCCCTTCTTCCTTCTGCCTTCTTCCTTCTTCCTTCTTCCTTCTTAATTCTTAATTCTTCCTTTCTCTTCTACCACGACAGAGATGGCGATGAGAGGCGAAGCAGAGAGGTGTTGCGTGTTGTGGTGGGCGGTAGGATGTGCTTGCGAGAGGCGCCGGCTATGGCGATGGCGATGGGCGATGGCGATGGCGATGGCGAAGGAAAAGGAAGAGAAGGAAAGGGAGGGAGGGGGAGCGAAGGAAGAGCAGGAATGAAGGGATTCAAGCAATGAGAATCGCCATAGCCATAGCCAAATCAGAGGGAGAGAAATTGGCAGGAAAGCAGAGACGCAGGACAGAGACGACGACGGCATGTTATGTAACATGCATGCATGCATCCATGCATGCATCCATGCATGGGCATGTATGTATGCATGCGTGCATGAATGTATGTGTATGCATGCGTGCATGCATAGGCGTGCGTGGGGTGTGTGTATATGTATGTGCATGTATGTATGCGTGCGTGCATGTGTGGGTATGCGTAATGTGTACATGCGTGTATGCATATGGGCATGCAGGATGAGTGTGCGTATGTATGTATGATGTGCGTATGCATGCATGCATGCTTGTGGGTGTACGTATGATGTGTGTATGTATGCATGCATGGATGCATGCATGTGTGTGTATGTATGTATGCATGCATGCATATGTATGTATAAGTGTGTATATGTATGTATGACTGTATGCATGCATGTGTGTGTATGTATGTATGTATGCATGCATGCATGTGTGTGTATGTATGTATGTGTGTGCATGCATGTGGGCGTGCATGTATGATGTGCGTATGTATGTATGCATGCCTGCATGCATGCGTGCGTGCGTGTATGTATGTGTTGGGCATGCATAATGTGTGCATGTGTGGACGTATGTATGGGCATGCATGATGTGTGTGCTTGCGCATGTATGTTGCATGATGTGCGTGCGCATCTATGCATGGACATCCATGGTGTGTATGCGCGTGTGCATTTGTACATGTATGGTATGATCATACATGTGTGCGCATGTGCATTTGTGCATGCATGGTATGCATGCATGTGTGTGCATGTGCATTCGTGCATGGATCATATGCTTACGTATCTATGCATGCATGCATGTGCGTGGGTTACGCATGCATGCTTACCCGGCCTGTAGTATGACCCTTGAATGACCCACCACCGTCACCATCATCACCACCACCATCATCATCATCACCATCACCATCATCAGCACCACCATCACCATCACCACCATCACCATCACCACCATCATCATCATCATCACCATCACCATCATCATCACCACCATCACCATCATCACCACCACCATCACCATCATCATCACCACCATCTCACCACATAAGTGTGCTATCAAGCCAACCATACATCATGCATTGCAGGTAAAAATGTATATATACATGCGTGTACATGCATCTGTATGCTGCCTATGCCAGAAAGATTCCAGTTGTTGTATGATGGAGAACTGGCATCTGGGTAGCGGGAAGGGCCAACCAAAGTCTACCGATTCTCATCGAGTCAGACGACGAATCGTGTTTAAGTCTTTAAGTTCTGGCCTTTCATGCTCTCCATGTCTTCCCCTGCAGCATCATCATCGAGAGTGAGGATTAGCCATAGATCTCATTTGCTGCTTGGCATGATTCGGAAAGTCTGAGAACTCGGAATTCTTTGATAAAAGAATTTTACAGGGATTTAGGGCTCTTTTTCAAGCTCATCCCCACGTGTCTTCGGTAGCTGAAGATTTCGACACCCATTTTACCAGCATGCAAGAAACATTGTCCCTCAGAGTTGGGGGAACCCAGGGCTAGCTAAAATACAAGATCAAATCTAGCATGCATGTGTCAAGCCTGAGAGTCTGATTCTCCTTTTTCTTTATATACTTTACATGTCTTTAATATCGACACGCATATATATATATATATATATATATATATATATGTATATATATCTATACATTGATATGAATTGTAAAGTGTCTCAAGCATGTAACCAAAATGTTATCATTAAGTTTTAAATCAAATTCCTTTCTCTAAGTGTCTTTAGTACTAACCATTACACCATCTTTCCCAGTTTAAGAGAGCTATAGTTTTTTATATTATTAAATACAAAATTCAATATATTAGATATTAAAGTAATGCATGATTGCCAACTGGCATGTGTGCATGCATACCACGTGACACACATGCCTAAGCTAGGACCGATGCTGTGTTGAAACCATTCCGGTTCAACGCCAGTCTTCGGCGTTCTTGTACTATGAGTCTCCAGGTATTTGATCGTTTGCATTCTTCTTCATAACGTCTTTTTTTTCGTTCTCGTCGATTCTTGTCTTTTCGAGTCAATCGTCGTCTACGAGCTTAGCACGTAACATACGGAAACCGGCAAAATGCATCTTATTTAGAACGGAAGCGGATGGGAATTTCGGATATGATTTATCAGGAGGCCCGTAGTAGAAGGAACCGGTCAGAATCGATGCCTCAATCCTCAAATGAACACATGATGTGCAAGCCGTGGGATTCGAGATGGAGTCGATTCTGGATGAAAGTTTCCAATACAAAACCCTCTACATATAAGACATAAGAAGACTAACAAATTAGAGATCAGATCGGACCAGACCAATACAAGTTTCTTGTGACCGATACAAATAAGAATCAAACCAGATCAGACATAAGAAGAAGAACAAATAAAACAAATAAACTAAGATCCAATCGAACCAATACAAGTTTCTAGTGACCATCTCTACATACAGGACATAAGAAGAAGAACAAATCAGATCAAATCAGACCAATACAAGTTTCCAATGACCATCTAAAGAAGAACATATTACATGAGATGGGATGAGATGAGATATATATCAGACCAACACAAGTTTCTAGTGACCATCTAAAGAAGAACAGATTAGATCATATCATATCATATATATATATATATATAAGACCAGTACAAGACCCATCTACATACAAGACAGAATAAGTAGAAGAAGATAATATAACAAAGTAAAAATGAACAGCTCCATTCCTCAAATCAGACGGATAGTAGTTTCCCGTAACCATCTAAAGACGAACAAAATCAGATCAGATCAGATCAGATCAGACCAGTAGAAGTCTCCAGTGACCATCTAAAGAAGAACATATTAGATCAGATGAGATTAGATCAGATGTATACCAAACCTGTACAAGTTTCCAGTGACCATCTAAAGAAGAACAGATTCAGATCACAGATCATATCATATATATATATATAAGACCTCAGTATACTTGAAAGAAGAAGAAGACTTGAAGAAGAAGAAGAAGAAGAAGAAGATAAAAGAACAGAGTAAAAACATGAAGAGCTCCATTCCTCACTCTGCAACTCCAATGGCTTCTTCCTCCTCCACTGCCGCATTCGCCTGCTTCTCTGCTCCCTCCCTCGCATCCTCTCCATGGCTGCTCCCTTACCCTCCTTCCTTCTTCTGTCGGGGACCCCGTTCCCCGCTCCGGAGATGTGAGATGAAGCAGCAGCGCCCCCGGTCCGGCAGCTGGAGGTGCTGCAGGGCCATCGCTGCCGAGCCCAAGAGAAGCCTTTCCATCGAAGAGTGCGAAGCCAATGTCGTGTCCGGAAACCCCCCTCCAGCTCCCCCTCCTCCCCTCAAAGGTGAAGCTCCTCCAGGCACCCCTGTCATCGCGCCATTGGTATATAGCCTTCATTTCGATGTTGTGTTGGGGGTGGGGTGGGGGGGGGGGGGGGGGGAGGTGGGGGGGGGGGGGGGGGGA
>JBBBWG010001238.1:1668-35621 GCA_037176905.1 Azolla pinnata
ATACGGATACGGATACGGATACGGATACGGATACGGGCTGAAGACGGGAAAATTAATTCAACCGCCAAATTTTCTTTCCCTTTTTTTCTTCTTCTTCTTCCTTCTTCTTCTTCTTTCTTTTCTTCTTCTTCTTCAAACTCGAAACGAAGAAGTTCGTCTTCTTCCCGTCGTCTGCTTCGCTTCCCTCTTTCCTTCTGCTTCTGCCTGCCTTCTCCTTCGTCGTCGTCGTCGTCGTCTTCGTCTTCACCGCTTCCCGCTCAGAGAACGCAACAGAAGGAGAGGAGAGAGAGAGGGAGAGCGATTGCGACAAGTTCTTCCAAGTCTCCTCTCCCCGGACTCGCATTTCCTTCCTTCATCCCGGGACGTCCCGATCGATCGAGCTCCTCCATCTTCCAGGGCGTCAGATCATCGGGAAGGAACAGGTTTATCCTGCCATCGCTGTTTCTGGCTCCGATGTAGAACGGCTCCCTCATCCGCCATCTCCCGCCTTCCTCGGAAGCCATATAGCAAGGGGAACGAACGACGCCCGGCCATTCTTTTTCCTCGAAAACGACAATCAGAGAGCGGTTAAACGCCATCGATCATCTTTCCAAATCAATCAGAAACGACAATTACTGCCGTTGATCCTCTCACAGATCAATCAAGAGGAGAAACGTCGTTGATTTTATTTCCAAACTAACCATCCGAACCGGAAATACCATCGGTTTCCGTTCCGGAAGAATCAGAAGGGAAGACGTCATTGATTTCTTTCCATATCAATCAGAACGGTATCTTTCGGTAGAATCAGAAGAAGAAATGAATCCGTAACTGCTTACCAAAGGTAGAAAACATTCTTATCTTTTCTTTGTTCTTCTGATGCTTCTCCACAAGAAAACGCTGATCTCTCTCTCTCTCTCTGCTATTATTCGCAATTAGATACTGTCAATTCTCGTTATCTCCCACGCACAATCTCTCTCTATCTCATACAGTCTTAATGTCAGTAAGCTCTTATAGCTTCTGCTTCGGTATTCCACACAGGCGAAGTTGAAATCTTGGAACTATAGTTGGAATATCAGTTCAGGTTCTGGTAGCTTTCCGATGTATTTGCTATCAATATTCTTTTTTTCCATGTCAGAATAGAAGATGTGTTACAAATGCATATTTCGAGGCCTAATTTTTAATACATTCGAACAAGTGAGCTTCTAGCCATATTTCATTCTTATCACAAAGTCCAGCACTTTCAGCCATCTGTTCCATACTTCTATGAGATTTGCGTAATCTTCATAGAGGCTTGTCAACATGTTCACGAAAACATCTCTGCTAAGTCGAATACAGTACAAGGATACAACTATAAGATTCCTTATTTCTTGTGTTTTTTTACGTATATATGATTCGTAGACGAAGTTTGAACCTAGATAAGTTGCAGAATTCCTGCCGTTATGCATAGAGACCTGAGGTTCGTAGAGGAGTTTTGAACTTACATAAATCACAAAATTTCTGCGATTGTACCTATATATCTGAGTATACATGATTCATAGACGAAGTTTGAACTTATGTAGTCGCAGAATATCTGCCATTGTACCTATATACCTGAGTTATACAAGATCCATAGAAGAAGTTTGAACCTATGTAAGCTGCGGAATTTCTGCCATCTTACCATCACTCGACTTTTATAAAAATCATAGAGGGATTTTGTACCTATATAAACTGCAGATATCTGTCACTGCACCTATATACCCGACTTATATAAGAGTCATAGAGGAAGGTTAGACCTGTAAAAGTTACAAAATTTCTGCCATTATACCTCAAACTCAACACTTCCTTTGTCTTTTTTGGTATTTCTCCTCACAATTTCAAGCGTGTAAGTGTTGAAGAGTGAATGAAAGAATGTATTTAGGCCTCTGCTGATTATCGATGAGAAAATCTTTCAAAGGCTTGTATTGTTAACATGCAGTTAGGGTTCAATTAGGATCAGAGGAGACTGATTAGTTTTTGAGTCAGGATCATGATCACAATAACAAGTATCAAAAGATTTGTCTATTTTATGACAACAAAGTCTATCATCACAGGAGAACCTTCTCCAATTTGTCTATATAACAAGGCAAACCAGGTCTCAGGAATAGGACGAAATCATCATTCATTCTGCAATCTATGAGTCTCTATGTTTTATGTCTACCATGCTGATTTAACTGCATTTAGGGTTTAGGGTAAATAGTAAAGGAACGAAACATCATAAAAATCTAAAACTCTGCTGAAAGAACTTATGACTGGGGAATACACTAGCTAGAAATATTTGCATCAGGACATCTCTATTTGTGTTGCATGCTATTAAATTTCTCAGGCTTCGTTATCAGTTTCTTTGGCAGTTCTTGTCTTCTTTCTTAGATTTTTTTTCTCATTGTCAATGTTGATCGCATATCGGGAAAATACTCGGATACTTATCTGATCATTTTATTTTATATCATTATGATGCAGTGATGCCTTGGTTGTTGCACTAAATCGAATAATCAAGATATGTAAGCACTACATTTGCGGTAAATTTTATCTCTAGAGAAAAAGTTATCATGGCGGCCATGTCTGGTCATGCAAGAATGCAATCTGCATATCAGATTTCCAAAGTGAGAATGAGACCAACAGATTCAAGAACATTTGGTACATCACCTAGTAAGTCTTTGGTTTGCCCACCACCTATGGACTCAATACCAACAGACTTGCAGAAAATAAATGATGAATACAATCAAGTAGGTGGCTGGTTGGAGGCAATGCGAGCTTCTTCACCTCGATACACTCCCAGTGAACCAGAGGAGGAAAATGATCAAGCTCATTTCGAAGAAGTTGCAAAAGTTCAATACGAGGAATGGATTGTAAGTGATGCTAGGTTTCTGCTTTGGCTTCAATGTTTGCCCATGCTATCATGTTACTGATCATTTTTTAGCATTGTTTAGATTCGGAATCAATTCAATTGTAAGCTCAAAATTCAAACGCGTCATTAGAAAATGTTCTTTTTTCTTGATTTCTTCGTTTTAACTTCAATTAGTAGTATAGTATAGCAGAGTAAACAGAATTCAATGTCAACCTAATGGTTTATAGTAAATTGCAATGATGAGTATTTCTTTGCAAGAAAGTGGTAATCAGTTGTCTTCTGTACATAAACAGTAGATAAAATTTTGTTTACATGTAAGCATCAATAGCTTAAAATAATAACTGTGATGTTATCTAGGCCAACCATCCCTCTGCTCTGAATATGTTTGAGGAAATAAGCAATGATGCGAATGGAAAGGTAGTTGTTATATTCTTGGATTATGATGGAACACTTTCACCAATTGTGGAGAATCCGGATTGTGCTTTCATGTCTGAGGAGGTAAGAGTTAAAAATTCATTTTGGTCAGTATATTTCATGGTTAAGCAAATCTGCAATTTGTGTTCGTTTGACTTGAGATTTTCTTCCTTTTTTTTCTTGTAGATGCGGAATGTAGTAAAAATGGTTGCTGCAACTTTTCCTACTGCAATAATAACTGGAAGGTGTAGAGATAAGGTAAATGCTTATTGAAGTTGCAGCAAACATTCTTTCCTCTTCATCTACGAAGATCCCTAGTGTGAGAATACCAGCTAGTCCATAATTTATTACTGCGACATATTTCATTTAAAATTGTGTATATAGGATTTTTGTTTACAGAGACCATCATTTGCTCCATACGTATGTTAAGTTCTGTGCCTTTTCGTTTGATATTTTGTCAGACGCGTTAGTGTGTGTTGGAAGGTTTTCTATAAGTCGTGCAGTTTGAGTAGATCTCTGTAGATCTAGGATACAGTTTGCAAAGCAGAAAAATATTTGTATCTTTATGGAAGTGAGTCTATGCAAGGTTGTGATGTTGTTGCATTGGATTAGGAATTTGAGTCATATCTTGTTTACTTTATAAGGAAATTTGGCTTATTGAGGGCAAAGTTGTGGTTGTTTTTCGTGTGCTATTTGAATTGTTTGCCACATTCTGATAGATCCTTCTCTGGCAGGTATATGAATTTGTACGTTTGCCTGAATTATATTACGCAGGTAGTCATGGAATGGATATCATGGGCCCTGCTGAAGGGTACAATAGTGCCACTGCGGAAGGAGTTCAAGCCAAAGATTCCAAGGTTTCCAAAATATAATTAATTGGTTTTAATTTCAACATTGACTTGATATAGATAATGTGTATATGCACTACTGGTTTAGAAGGGAATTGTGCATGTGTAGCCTAATCAGTGTTCTATGCATTATTGATTTCTCTCATCGGTTTGTCCAATGATGTTTAACTTCAATTTATCTCTAGAATGTTATGGCACAGAGAAGTACTTCTGAAATAGTAATTTTGTTAACATAGTAGGGCTGTGTCTCCCTACCATAGTATGGCTGCCTGAGGGTAGTGCTGGAAATTCTCATCCTTCTCAATTTCTAAATTGAATAAAGTGGAATCTCTTACTGAAGGTAATTACTAAATCTATGTAAGAACTGTAGCATCTATACAAGTGAGAAATAAAAGAAAAAGGTTTTTGTTTATGATACTATTGAAACATATTACCAAACAGTCTTGTCACCCCAGATCTCAGGCAATTTTTAAAAATGTGAAGCAAGAAACAATGTCCTGTAGCAGCTTTTAGATATATCTCGTCAAATATTCAATCTGATCAACGAGAGCCAAATTGCATGGTCACGAATGCACCATGCGATATACAACAATTATTCTGAAAGGCCTTGTTCACAACCTTTTGATATCATCATTTGGGGTGTGATACGTACTGATTCAAGTTGGAAGCAGACTTACATCAGGCCTCATGACACATCAATCCTCATTCCTGTCGCAACATAGAACAGTAGAAAGTTTCTAAAGAAAGTTTTCTCAGGTGAGCTTTGAACAAACCCATTTGTCACATAGTTTGGGGAGATGTGCCTGTGCTTGAACTAGAGGTGCTTGTTTTGGAACATAAAAGAGAATCCTTGAGTTTGTGACCTCTCTGAATACATAGCAAGAATCGGAGAGGTTGGTTGATTCTTCTTGCCCTTCCAACTTTTACTTTTTGTTTTAACAAATCCATTAACTTGTTCGGTAACAATTCCTATAGGGCCAATTGGACATAATAACCAGGTAGTGCTTATAATCCTTGTTAAAAGCCACCAAAGCTTCTTCCATCAACTCAATTGCAGACAATGTGTGTTTGTACTAACTTTTCTGCTGTACGACACCTATACGTGGTGAATCACTTTGATTGTCAGCTATGCTTCGTGTGGGCAAACCCTAAACCCTAAAACTTAAACCTATAGATTTTCCTGTGCTATCTCTACCTTCTATTGCATTATATTTTGGACATAATTTCCGATGTATTAGAATATATCCTAATAGAAATTCTGCTGAAGTCTTATTTTGCATTCTATTTTCAAAAGCATAATCTAACTGCATGATGTTTGAGTCCAAATACTGTATTGGTCTGTTTTATGCCTCGATTTTTTATATACCAAGGGTGGCTCTATTGACACCTCTGATTCCTTTTTTTGTAAACAGGGGAATGATGTTGTACTTTTTCAGCCCGCCAGCAAATATCTACCCTTAATGAATGAGGTTGTCATATGGTTTCCTGATTTTGCTAGTGGCTTTGATGTTCCATAAAAGAGTAGAAAATTACAGTATGGCAACAGTGATAATTAATGCTACTTGTTAGTACTACAAGATGGTTTTTATATTAGAATCTGTTTCAATATAAATATAGATGTCCCAAATTTCCAATCTGAAATTGTATTAACAGGTTTGTGATTTGCTGAAGGAAAGGACAAAGAAATATGCAGGAGCAAGGGTAGATCATAATAAATATTGTGCCACATTACATTTCCGGTGCGTCAAGGAAGAGGTAAATGGTATATGATAAATTGTCAGAAGTAGAGGTTGGTTAGTGAAATACGTTTTAGACACGTGAAACATTATTCGATGCGTAAAATGGTAGTGTTGTGTTTTAGATGCAAGATTAGAATCTCATGTTCCATTTCATGTAAAGATGTTCTATTGGCATGCAACGGTGGGTTAGAGATGGCTTTTAAATGACGAATTTATAACAGTACATGCTTTTCTCTACACTGATTGAAGGAAGATGCAAACACATGCTTATTACTTGCCTAGCTTCAGCCATTTGGGTCGTTACTACACAACCTTAGGCACCATTAACTGACCGTGTTAGGTTACTTCTTCAATGGATCTTCAATGAGGGTGTTGGATCTATACCCACCCGTCTTCGGATATTGGAGAATGTACTATAGCTGGAGCATGAGAAATGGTTTCTCTTATTTAATAGACTTCATGAAGTAGGAACTAAAACTTAGGCTGAAAATGAAAGCTGATTTCACAGTTTTTTGAATTGTGTTGGAGTATCTGTTTCTAAAAGAGTTAGATTTATGCCATTTAGTATTACAAGATCTCAGAGGGTTTACTTCATCATATCATTAGTAATGAAGTAGTTGATATAGCAAAGGTTTTTTTTTATCATGATGTTCTTTTAATTCAAACATACTATTTCGAAGAAAGAGAGAAGCCAAGTTGAGGCATGGACATGGGTGAGAACAATACTTATGAGAAAGTACTCATGTCAAGCCTTGTTTTATAAAGCTAGGTTTTGTCAAGGGATCTCCTATATTTGCATGGTGAACTCAAGCCCTTAAGAGGTTGCCCAGCCTAGGATGGGGAATGTGATTGCCCTAAAAATTACGGACTCCTACAGCAGATGCCTAAGCCAATTTCAGTTACTTATTCCCTCAAAATTCCTTAAGATAAATGTCCCCTTAGCCAAGGAGGTGGATAGTGACCTGCACTTATAGAAGCAGGTACTGCTGGACTTGATTTCACAAGTACCCAGCCGGATTTGGATTGCCTTTGTGTCCTGATGGGCTTCCAGAAGGAGCTGCGATACCTTCCTCAGATCGTCAGCTTATCATCTTTTAGTGCTCATTGTCTGTGGGATATACATCAGAAAGTTTCAGCAACGCATAGCGCTAGATTTAGCATTAAGTTACACCATGTGCTAGAAGTACGATACTATCAACGTTATAAGATGCGTTTAAATATTTCTATTTCGAATAAGTGCATGGAGAAATTTAAACTCATTCATTTTGCATAGTGCGTGAAGGCTAAGGTTATGAACTGTGACTTCTATAAGCTCTTCTTGAAAAATCTGAAGAATGTTCTTTTCGATACATAAACTAGTTATTGGCAAATGTTTGCGTCAGCTCCAATCGGTTAATTAAAACCTGAGTCAAACAAGTTAAGCCTAAACCTGTAGAGAAAGTTCAAACCTTATCTGCCTTAAACCAGTTTTGGCTTAACAGGTTTAAATATATTTGTAAGCCTGCAGTTTAAGAACTATATTTTTGTATGTGCATGTGTAAACCATTTACTAAACCAGTTTGGAGCCCGTTAAGCTGAGCTATTGCAAATTCCTAACGTAAACAGTGCTCACTAAGCTCATACATGCAGGATTGGGTTGCACTTGCTGAAGAGGTACAAATAATCCTGAAAGAGTATCCTGACCTAACATTAACGCAAGGACGAAAGGTGTGTCTTAACAAAATGATGTCTTCTATTGAATTGAAAAATATATTAGGCTACACTTTTTGTCGAAAAATCCCCTTGCTTCAGATGTATGACTTTTAAGTATAGTTACAGTCAGGATATGTTATTGAATGTTTCAGGGGAATGGTTTGAGATTAGGGAAAAGAGATTAGACAGGAAATTTGGTTGTAAGGAGCAGGAAGCAAGACTACACATCTCTTCAAAGAAAGATTGGAGTGGATTCATAGAGGGTAGGAACATTGATCAAAGATCTTCATGACATAGATCCGTGACTCATAAGTCGAATTTTACTGGTTATGCTTGATCGCCCATGACATAGCTGGAGGTGCCCTAGTTTTGTTCGAACTAAATGGGAGTGGTTTCCTTACTTCTAGCTTCTGATCTCTCTTTTCCTAGCTGATTGCTTTGTTACGAATCCGAATGGAACGCTTGCTCATAATCTAAATGTGTTGTGCATGCGTTCTCAGGTTTTAGAACTAAGGCCAGCGATAGAATGGCATAAAGGAAAAGCCTTGGAATTTCTTCTTGAATCCCTTGGTAAGTTTCTTTAAGAGTGAAAAGCTTTCTTCGTCCAGCATTACATTTCTGAGCAAGACCTCTTCGCTGCTTTGCATTTTAACAGACTTGGGAAAGTTTCCTGAAGTTTTCCCTGTTTATATCGGGGATGATCGCACAGATGAAGATGCTTTTCAGGTTACGCCTTGCACCCTTAACTTACTTATTGTGAGAGCTTGAGCGTCCCAGTGCACATACTGTACACCAGAAATTATTCACATCCTCTTTTACACATTCTGAAGGTTTTGAAAGAAAAGGAGATAGGTTGCAGCATCATGGTATCAAGTGTAGCAAAGGGCACATGTGCGACGTACTCACTTGAAGACCCTTCACAGGTTAGTTACATGGGGATCTGTCAAGCTGCGTTACTGAAAGTTTGGCCACACTTGACCATAAAAAGATCAGATTAATCATCGAGTTTGATACACATATATGTTCAGGTTATGGAGTTTCTCCAGAAACTAGTGGAGTGGAAAGTCAGAACGCGTCATCAAATTTTGAGATGACGGCCAAACGGAAACTTCCGTGCATCGTAATATCGACAAAGATGAACGAGAGACATCACCTGGTCTTGTTATTTACTATCAGTGCAGATAAAGAGTCTCATCTTAAGTTTAGCTATGGTGTTTTCTAACATGCTGAATCTGGGTGGATTTATAGGTGCTGAATAGTGTCCGAGCTCTGATTCGACTGGAGTTATGGAAACAAACAACTGGCTTTTGGTTGCGCCATAGCTGTGTATGTATTTAATTCGACATTCTCCATTTTGTAAAGGTCTATGTATATGTCGGAACAATCCAATCCAGGATGTGTGTGGAAGAGTTCACCGTTGTCGCCAAGTACATGTATAATATTTGCAAGTGGAGAAAAAAATCTGATTCGATCCACCACGAATTCTTGGGGTTTGTAATCATTCTACTTTGTTACCGAAACATCCTTGGATCTATCAGCGCGAGCAAACACCATCCTCAAAATGCATATTGTATTTCACAATCGTGGCATATAGAAAGAGTTTCTTTCCGATGTTGATATGCATTATCTTAATATGTGTGTGCACTGCCGATCCATATGATACTAGTACTCAAAATACCCTGTCATCAATACCCTTTGACAGGGAACATAAAGATTTTGACTTGCTCTAATTGCTGGTTTAAGGCAAAAAACATTACATTTATTTGCATGCTCCTAATGAGCACTTATGGACTTCATCAACCACTGTACCCGTAAGGGTCAGAAAAATAGCATATTATGAATCCTCTACTGTATACCATATTACATTCACCACGTGATATCATTGACCCAAAGATAGAATTGCAAAAGAGAAATTTTCATTCAGCATTGAAGTAGAAATACAAAGCAGAGAGGGTTTTACTTCTGGAAAACACTTCATCACCTACCATGTTAACGACTACGGTCTTGACATTGAAAAACTAGAGCAAAGCACACCAAAATTAGAAGAAGATGAGTCAGTCCTCATATAAGTTTGTTACAAGGCCTTCTTTTCTTTTCTTTTTCTTTTTAAACTTACTACCCAGCATGAGTGGAAATGGCTAAAATAGTTAAATACCCGCTACTATAGTGTCATTTAACTTGGGAAATTACATCTCATTGTTGCCGACTGCAGCTTTCTATGTGATTACGCTCCGATGCCCTCGCGAGGAAATACAGACACTCCTTTGATTTACTGAATTTTATACTGTTAACTAAATGGGAAAACTTCATTTGCTCAATGCATAAGGTATCTGGGGAAAAAACATGGGTAGCTGAGTTCATCAAGACCCATTAGTTTGGTTGGTCAAGTACAATACCCTTCTCGCCCAACAAAGCCTTTTTGTAGTTGATAATGGTTTTTGAGAATTCATCCTTATCGCCAATCTTCAATGCCCCGGAATCTATGCCTACATCTTTCACCTCTATCTTCTCCTTGGGATTCTCATCATTGCCATTGTTATTGTTACTTTCAACCTTCAGAGCACTACCAATGTTGGTATTCAGCTCAGCCATCTTTAACTGAAGGCTTTCAACTGTCGTGCCATTACCCATAGGAACTCCATTCTCTTTATCATTCGACATCTTATCATCTCCAGTCGGGTTATTTACCTTTCCCGAAGACTTCTCTTTAAACTGTTTTACCACCTGATTGTTAGGAAAATGCTCTTCAACTGATTCTTTTTACCAGAAAAAGAAGGCTCACCCCCCAAAAAAATGCGCATTTATTAAAACCACGATAAATACCTGGTGACGCTGCTGCTGATATTGTTGCCGTGTCTTCCTCTCCTGCAGAACCTTTTGACGGCCATCATAGAAGGCAAAGTCATCGAGCAAAGATGTTCTCATCGGGAAAAACTTGAAGATTTTCAGCATTTCAAGACCCTGGTGGAAATGGACCTGCAACCACCAAGTCAAGCAAGGGGAACAGAGCTTTGTCAAGCATACGTGAAACCTTATTTCGAAAGGAAATTTTGAGCTGTAAAAAGCTTGAGTTACCTCTTGGGTATCTCGGCTGTGAGTAACAGGCTTGTTCTCATTATTAGCAAGGATGATATGTCTGAAGTGACCATTGGGCACATCTTTGACAATATGCCATTTTACAGGCAGACAGCCATTCCATTTCCCTTGCAACCAGAAGTCCATGTTTTTGGTGAAATCAACAGCTCCGACCATCTCAGCTACACCACAGAATTGCCCACTAGAATTTACCTGCAAAAAATGGAACAATACAAACAATTTAGTCCCTACATGAAATTTCATAGAAACAACAAAAATAGAACACTAGAAAATGCAATATTTTGTTCTTTGGATGTGTCACAGGAACATATTCAGAACATAGACGAACGTGGCACGTACATGGATCTCCTAGTGAAGTCAGACTTACCGAGAAAAAAAAGAAAACTGGACATTTATTGGACAATGACTGAGACTGCTCTTCAGCTTTTTTATAAGCCTCGTCCAGCCTTTTGTTTCCATTGGGTGTGCTTGACCATACAGCATACTTGATACTTTTATGCACATCATCTTCACTGTACGACTTAATAATGAAGAATTTTGCTTTCTCATATGAAATCTGAAAGTTCTCTTTGTTGTAATCATCCCTATTGATCGAACTACCATGATTCTGAACTGAAGTATCCGACTGCAAACAGGGAGTTTCAGATTCCAGTGTAGTTATGGGATGAATCTTTGACTTCGTAATGAGAGAAACTTGGTTTTGCGAAACGGGAGTATCATTATCACTAAGGCTAATAATGTTTTCTGAAGTCTCACTCTTATTGGGAATTTTTGTAGTTTCCTTTGCCCTCCAGTTAGCTCCAGTTGGACCTTTCAAAGAATTCCCTTTGTACCCTTTCCCAGTTAGGTTGGATGCAGAATGCACCCGTGGCATATTGTTATATCGTCCTGGTCCACCACCTGGTAAAGGAGGAATATAATTCCCTTGCACGCCAACATTCTGTTTGCAGGCCGCATTCACTTTCTTAATAGTAAGAATCGAAAGAAAATCAAACAGATTGTTTTTTACTGATGTTGTTTAAGTTTTCAGGATCAGTCACCTGTGGAGGGTGTATCGGCTGAAACCCATGGGCAGAAGAATGCCATTGCTGTGAATAGAGATCATACCCGTTTGTGGAATTATAGAAACCTCCATTACATTGTGGTGGATATGGGCCCCATTGATTTGCTGGATCCGGCGGAAGATAGTTGTTATATCCAGCTTGATACCCTTGTCTTCCATGAATTGCTGGTTTCACCTTCTGGTTAGGACCATCTTTTGGGCTTTGTTTTTTAACATCTGTTTTAGGTCCTTCTTGCTCTGTAGGATAGTAATGCGTGACTGCATGAGGAACTTGTGGATAGAAATGCCCATAAGCCTGACCATAAGCTGGTGATCCAGCACCCATATTCGAAATATAAGGTCCTTGAGGCTGGGTGGAATATGAAGATTGATATCCATAATTCGGACCATAATACATGTGTTGCCCATTATCAGCAGTAATGCCCTACAGAAAGAACCAAGCACAAAAAACCAACTACTTGAATTTCTAAGAAGACCCCATTGTTAAAGAGCTGAAAAGCACATACGCTGTTAATGGATCTTGCAGACTGTGAGCCTTACCATGTAAAAATCTCTCCTATCTTTTCCCTCCTCCCAGCCAGCAACTGATGTGATACATCCTACAAAAATACTTTACTAGTAAACTTCACTGATAAGGTATTCACTAGAAAGCTCATTTATTACTACGGATTAGTTTACAAACCCCCAGACAGTTGTCATGAAACCTCCGTTGTCACGGAATGGAAACAAAACCACAAATTTGCTCAAATTTGCATAATTCTTCAGAATACGTCTTAAGGATGTAATGGTCCAAGTTAAATCTACATATAAATACCTGTGTCAGCTCCTCCATCTGCTAACTTTAGTGGCACAAACTCTGCAATTTTATCTTCAAGAGTGCTTTGCTCCTAGAAGGCATATAGAAAATTGATCAATTTTCGGCTTGCATTAAACAGAGATACACAACAGCTCTGCCATCGACTAGAAGATATTGTCCAAAACTTTATTTCGCTCATTGCATCTTGGCTAAATCAATACATTTCCTTTGGAGAAGGGATGAATCTAACAGTTATAACCATGCACTTATAATCAAAGAGCTGAAAAAGGTAAGAATATATCGAACTACATGATTCTACGAGCCTCTTTTAACTATGTGGTCAACCTAGGCATATAATTCAGTGACAAATTACATTGCAAACGTGTTTTCCATCAATGGATTCTGGATGCGTATATTTGGCTTGTAGAAACGCCCACATCTGAAAGTTCCAGGATCCAAATTGCTATCAGCCAAACTCGTGACTTTATGAATCTATCTGTGTTCTAATGGTTTTACATGTACCTACCATTCCACATTCTTTTACAAAACAAATGGGAATGCATTTATACATACTCACACACACCCACATGCTTACATGTGGGTTCAAAAAATATGACCTTTTCCAAAAGATTGGTTACCTGGGGTGTCTCGGTCTTGAAGCTACCATTTGGTAGCCGAATTTGTTCAGTTGTTGCATCTGAAAGATGTTAAAAGAAGCGCAGTGAATAGTGGCAAAAAATGAGCTTTTGTATGCAGGAAATGCAGTGATACATACAAACAATTAACCTGCAAAACGATTACCTCCGCCTGGTTCTGTATCTAAAGAATATACCCACTTTTACAGAGGTGAAAAATGGGGTAAGGGCTGAACTACTACTATACGGTTCAGAAACAGTGAGCACCGACACAGAACGAGAAGCAAGCGAGAAAAACCCTGGGCCTTAGAAAGAATGGGGCAGGGAACCAACAACACAGATCTGAGGCTCTGATATCGAGAACCCAAAGAGAAGAAACAAGGGCGGCGAGAGAATCGAGAAACGAAAGAAACCAGAGCGGACTTTGAAGAGTACGACAGAGAGAGAGAGAGAGAGAGAGAGAGTACGGTGAGCAAAGTCTGGAGCAGGGAGGAGAGCGTCCGCCATCGTCATGCCTGAGAGCCGAAGAAGAAGACGAAGAAGAACAAGAAGAAGAAGAAGAAGAAGCAGGGGAAAAGGGCGAAGCAGAAGATGGGCAGGAGCTGAGATCCCTTTCTTCGCCTATCTATCTGTGGGTTCCGTCTGTACCTCCTTCGTCGGCTGCTTCTGCTTCGCCTTCGGCTTCCTCTTCCGCTTCGGCTTCCTCTTCTGCTTCTGCTCCCTCTTCCGCTGCTGCTTCCTCTTCCGCTGCTGATTCCGCTGCTGCTGCTGCTTCCGCTGCTGCTGCTGCTGCTTCTGCTGCTTCCGCTGCTGCTGTTGCTGCTGCTGTTGCTGCTGCTATGGCGGAGCTTTAGGTCTTGTGGGTGGCGATGGAGGAGCTCTGCTGCGGAGAGAGAGAGGGGTTTCTGAGGTCTATGAGGAAGACGAAGGAAGAGACCCAAAAAGAGGGGAGAATTGGAGAGGAAGGTTTTGCTTTTAAAATCTCTCCGACTTCTTCTTCTTCTTCTTCTTCTTCTTCTTCTTCTGTTCTGTTCTAATCTGTTCTGTTCTGTTCTGTTCTAATCTGTTCTGTTCTGTTCTGTTCTAATCTGTTCTGTTCTGTTTTGTTCTGCTCTGTTCTGGTCTCAAGAGCAAAGATCTGTGTTAGGTTTCCGTCCGAAGACTCTTCTCTCTGCCCAGATCTGTATCTTATCTATCAATGAGACAGGTTTTTTCCCAAGAGATCTGTATCTGTATCTGTAGCTGTATCTGTATCTGTCCATGAGGTTTTTTCCCTAGATCTGTATTTGTATCTGTATTTGTATTTGCATCTGTATCTATCCATGAGGTTTTTTCCCAAGAGATCTGTATATGTATCTGTATTTGTATTTGTATCTGTATCTATATCTATATTTGTATTTGTATCTATATCTATCCATGAGGTTTTTTCCCAATAGATCTATATATGTATCTGTATCTATATTTCTATCTCTATCTGTATTTGTATTTGTATCCATCCATGAGGTTTTTTCCCTAGATCTATATTTGTATCTGTATTTGTATCTATATCTGTATCTATCCATGAGGTTTTTTCCCAAGAGATCTATATATGTATCTGTATCTATCCATGAGGTTTTTTTCCCAAGATCTGTATCTGTATTTGTATTTGTATTTGTATTTGTATCTGTATCTGTATCTGTATCTATCCTTGAGGCTTTTTCCCAAGATCTGTATCTGTATCTATCCTTGAGGCTTTTTCCCAAGATCTGTATCTGTATCTGTATCTGTATCTGTATCTATGTTTTTTTTTCCCCCAAGACAAGTCGAGTCGACATGTATGTATTTGCGAATCGAGACAGAACCGGGGCAGCATTCCGGTAACTGTGAACGGAGGAGCCTCTTCAGATCGATCCACACACCACGATCCGTGCCGCAGTTCGGTTCCGATTCGATGCGCACACGGTGTTGAGCACTGTTGCAGTACTGCCAAAAAAAAAACGAAGAGCCCGAGTACTCGGATTCCTCTTGTTGTTTGGACCAATCGAGCTGCATATGGATTTTGGCATTGCTACAGAACTAAACCACAGTTTTTTTTCTAGAAACGTCTCGACATATAACTCATCAAGACTGATCCAGGGGGGGATTCCAGTATTTTTCGAGGTGCCTCTTCGAATCGATCAGCACCATGATCTATGCAGCAGTCGGTTCTGGTTCGTTTGCATGCGCGCTACTGGGCACTGCTACAGTACTGAAGAAAATGGAAAGCCAGATTCTCGGGGACTCAATCTGATAGTAAGTTGTTTAAACTGCAGAGAGAAATCGAAGAGGAGAGAGATAGAAAGAGGATTTGGTTCTGCCTCATGGATAGATATAGATACAAATCTGATAGTAAGTTGTTTAAACTGAGGAGAGAAATCGAAGAGGAGAGAGATAGAAAGAGGATTTGAATTTATAGAACAATGAGATTAGTTTATGAGCTCTGTATGCTTATAAGCGGGATCCTCCTTATTTATAATGCCACCTTCCTTGCACTAGTTTTCGAGACTTCCCCTCTGTCATCATATCGCCTAACCAGAGACACTTCTTCTTTCACAATTTGCAAACTACTCGTCCCTTCGAACTCAACGCAGTTCTTCATACACGCAACGGGTGGACTTGGCAACATGAGTGACCTTCATATATGATCCTTTTGATGTCATTGAGGCTGATCTTCTTCATCAAGGATTCCTCACCTGTCTTCCACCCTGATAGCAATGTGCGCGAATGGCCATGGCCAAGTATTCTAACTCCCTGTCAAAAAACTTCTTGCTTTGTGAAGATCAAACTAAAGTTTTGACTTCCTTATCAGTTGATTACCTACTCCTGTAAAAATGTTAATCTGAACAACATAAAGGGCTTTAATTTTGATTTTATGATTTGAAAGCAAATGTTCGACTATTTTTATAAGTCATTTAGAACAATTAATCAAATTCGGCATTGATAACATAAATCACATAACATGTGACATATTTTTAAAGATTTATGATGCTAAAGATCTTAAAATCGTAGATGCTGCAATTTACTTAATCCATAGAGATTAAATCTCATGATTTCCCACTCAGTGCTCAAGTAGAAATATGGTAATATGTCTTCCCATAAGACAATGCTCACAACAAAGTCATTGCCTTCTAACTCCCGTCCTTCAACTAATATCCTTGTCAATGCATCTACCGATTTTTTTTCAGCCTAGTTTGAAGCTTGTTCTTTATGATGTTTAGGCACGTAAAGTCTCTCTCACATAAGAACATTGGACTACCACTATCATTTAGACCTTTTGAATCTAAATGACATAGCTTTCTTGCCGCTGACAAACATTTAATAAACATGAAATTTCTCATTATTCATGTATCCTCATTATAAACTCATGTATATCCTAATGTATCCTCACCAATTGAAATTGGCACATTAAGCTTTTGTAGAAATATAGGTAGCCACCTTATTACGAAGTTGTCTATGGTCCCACTTAAACTTGCATGTCTTTTTTTAGTTAAAATTGTTTTAGCCTTCTTCTACACATGAAATAGCGTGATGCACACAACAATGGAACAAAAACATAAAAGCCTAATTGCTAACATTACTAAACATGCTTATTGTGATTGTTGCTCCATCACTTTCGAATCATGTCATCTTCTTAACTTATTTCTTTAGGAGATTTATAAATAATTGGTAATAATACACGGTATCATGGGCCTAAATGAATTCTTTAGACATACATACACTAATAGACATATAGCATATATACTTATAGGTGTGTAGTAAACAGAAATATAGACATGATAAGTGTGCAAATAAATGTTTAGTAACCATAATATCTTAATCCATTCTGCATATAGTATGAAACTTGCACATGAAATAAAGATATAATATATAATCTATTATATAAAGGGAAATATTTAAACATTACACATTTAATATATGAAATAATATATATACTAGTAAGATACTCATTATTTAAGTAACAAAATGTTCATAGACATATAAACTAAACCATTTAAGTTTAAGTTACATCGATAAAACTCATAGGTTTGAGGGTAGAAATCGTTTTCGAGCCATAAAACCCATGTTTTTTTTACTTGAAATTTTTTTTTCAATTAGTAAACAAAAAGATTGCCAAAAAGGTATACAAAAAGTTTATTAATAAAGGCATACTACCTCTAGTACCAAAAATCTCAAAAAAAACAAGTTACAACCTCTCACGTTATATATCCAATACATTATCCCCTTTCTTCTAACCCCTCTTCTAAAGTAATGAGAAGTGGAAAAAGCCAACTTAATGTATTGTATATCCATAATAACCTAAGATGAGAAAGATGGAAAACTAACATTATCTTTCACAATGTAATGAATTCAATTCTCTTTTCATGTTTTTTATTAGAATTTCCTTGCAGTGCATCAAATCGTGCCCTTAGGAGATGGAAAACATCTAGCCATATATTTCTCACAACCTCAACGGGGGTAACTTGTTGACCTTGGAAAACCATAAGACATCTATACTTCTAAATATTCCATAAAGTAATAGCAGAAATAACTTCCCATCGAGGGTCTATTCTTTCTCTCTCGTTTTCAATCCAATTATTTGGCATAAACACTCTTTGACATCTTTTATAGACAATCACATATCCTGTCCAAGGTGGTTTGTTTATCATAAAAAATCCCTTGTCCATGTAAAACACCCCATGTTGTCATCCCCACAAAAAAAATTATATTAGTAGGTAAGTAAGAAAAAAGATGGAACACCCTTGCCCAAACTTGCTCAACAACTATACAATATAATAACACGTGCTCAGGGGTTTCCAAATGTGAACCACATGTTCTACAACCTTGAAAAATATTTTGACCTCATAACTAACTACTTGTCAGCAAAGCTTAATGTGCTAATTGTCACATGAAAGTTGTGACCTTCCTTAGCCACCAAACTTTCCATATTCTCTTCTAAAATGCCTTAAAAAAAACTGAAGAAAGCCCATAACTTTCCCAATAATGTGTCGTTACCAGAGCCCTTATCCGTTGAGCTTGTAAAATATGGCATCCCACCTTAACCAAATACTAAAAAAATGGAATTTGTCTGTGTTCTTGAGCTTGCAAAGACCACTCCGATCACGTCAACTTAAGAAAATCTCATTCCAAATATTGTATAAGTTGAGAGAACAAAGACCATAGCTTCCAGGATTCATCTAAAGCTTGAATATCTGGATTTGTCACCACAAACTTTGTAGAAATTCAAATTACCCTCACCCTTAACCAAGAGTAGTGCATTAGGATACATGATTAATGTCTCACTTTAATAAGTCTACTATAAGAACCAACCTCATAGTATGAGATTTGACCATCCTGCCCAAGTTCTCTAACACCAATTAGGACGTTTCAAGGTGAAAATGCACCAATCAAATCATACTCTAGAGAATGATCTAAACTCCCTTGCTAAGAAGCATATTTAATTTGTCGTCTCATTATACATCTACCTCTAAAGCCATTAAGATGGTGCAATTGCTCATCCATTTTATTGTTGTAAAAAAACGTTGTCAACTACTCCAAAAACCTATGGTTTTTATAGATACCTGACCCAAGGTAAATACATAGTAGTCATATAATTAATGCAAGGTTAATAGGAAATGGATGTGATGGGAAATTACATACCATTTATTATAATGACTAGGGAAATGAAACAAGCGTAGTAACGAAATTAGTAAAAGATTCTTGAAATTTTCATTGAAACAATCTTTCTCTCTCTCTCTCTCTCTCTCCCCCTCGCCCCCCCCCTTTCTATTAAGGTAACATATGATCATGTCAAACTTATTATAATACTTACATCTACTATAAGTTTAAACTTATTATAAATATCTATTTTTAGAGGTTTCCTAATGATGATAATAAAAGTTTACACAAGTCTTTCTGTCAAATTTTAGAGGGAATGTGATGTGGAAGACCATCAACAACACATTCCTTTAACAACCTTAAAAGGTTTTTCAAGCTTTACCACATTCCTCTCACCCTGCTACAGTTTTTACACATGATTGTTACAACTATCCTTTGAAATCTTGTTGTCTTTCAGGTCACCTGCACAAACGCTAATAGTAAAAGAGCTTATCAATCTCATATCTTAGGTACCCAAAGATTGTGTCAAAAGGCAAACAACAAGGGGTGAATGTTTTGATATCTTACTGACTCATAGATGCTAGGATCTCCCCATTGCTATAAGCATCTTTAAGAGAAACAAGATTAGACAACGAGGTCTCAATCATCTAGCATGTCATTGCACGCCGATATTAGAAATTTAGTCCACGTTTACTACAAATGCTCGCATATCATGTGCTCAAATGCTGTCTAATTGACATTGTGAGAACATGTGTTGATGCGGGTGTCGATTCTGTTTTGACTAGTTATGGACCACGACGGCAACTTTTGCAATTTTTGAAAGAAGCCCAGAATGGGAAGATTGATTCTCTTGCTTTTAGCAAACGGAGAAGGCGGATTCTCATGCTTTCAGCATCGATCGTGTGTTGTCGATGAAATATCCATGACCTCTGATGTGGTTGCTGTGACATTGTGATCATGGCATCATCTTTGGAAGCTGTGTTGCTGCAGACTTTAAGAATTCTAAGCGAAGATACATGCGCGATTTTATATGTAGCTATTGATACCCTCTATGGCGGTAGATAAGCTTTCGGTGGCATTTGCCGATGCGTATCTTATGAATGGTGCCATCTGATTGCTGCTTATCCAGATCCACTGTTGGTGGCATTTCATGGAAGTGCTCATTCCAGCCTTTTCTTTTCTTTTTTTCTAATCATGCTAAGCATTACAAAGTCAAAATATTCGGTTGGATTCGAAAATTACTCTTCTGTATCTGCGAGCTCGATCCACTCTATTTATGATGTTTAGTAGCACTCTTATGTTAGCACCCTCCAGTTTCCACAACCATTTTGCATAGCATCTTGACAGTCTATATACTTTTCCACAGATTCCAGTACTGCCAGATTCATGGAAATTATGTAGTACCATATTAAACCATAATGATCAAACTTGGATATCATTCTCCGATGTAAACCAAACTGTGATGCAAAAAAAAAAAACAAAGAAATCCAACAATTGAGATGGTGTGTATTCATAAGCAAATTAATCAAACTTGAACCGCTACCGTACGCAGAAATTTGAGCAATCTTCAAATTTTGAGAAGCCTTTCTCACATGGAGATGGTATATTTCACAAGCAAGTCATTCAATGTCAGCCATATATCATCATATCATCATACACAAGCACCTTAAGAGGAAGAGATAAAATGAGGTTTGATCAATGTATATGTTTAATGCCCATTATGAACAAAAAAACACGTGTATACAAGTATCACATCTCTCTTTCTGGACAGTTTGAAATGTAATTAACGCAGTCAAAGAGCAAAAAATTTACAATCCTGTCGAGCCTTGTGCTGATGATCTCTGCAACCCTCTTACCAAGGCAACAACAAATCCTCTTCATTATAGGCTGGAGACGAAAAAGCTTGCAACAAATCATTATTGATATTTTTCTCATGGATGTAATCATGGATGAAAACAGACGCTCTGCAAAGTTATACAACACGATCCAGTCCACACAAAACCCATGCCAAGGGGAATTCCTTTATATAAGGAAAGATCAGATATGTAAACAATAGTAGAGAGATTTCCAACCAGAAGATATCAAAGCTGCTGAAAGATCCCCTGGCTCTACTACATTTCATGCAGGTGAGAGAAATGTTACGCTAAACGGCTTTCAATGATTTTTTGTAATCAGCAAAGCTTCCATGGAATGGCGTAGCCTTGCCCTCTGATACAACCCACAGCTCATCCACACTTCCTGAAATCAGATGCTCATCATGGCTAACCTGTTGAGGACAATACTTCAACAAATATTAGATATGAAGCACTAGATAATTTAGAAGCAAATTGAATGTTAGAAATGAAGCATACCATTAAAACTCCTCCCTGGAAGAGCATGAGCCCCTGGATAAGAGCCTCTACAGCATCAAGATCCTATGAAACCAAATTCCAATCCTCAGTTCCATACTTCAAGATGAAATCAGATATCTCACAATAGAAAGTCCAGACCCCTCACCAAATGGTTGGATGGCTCATCAAGGAGAAGGATATGGGGTTTGTTGAAGGTAATCTTGGCAAAAGCTACACGACTCTTCTGTCCACCTAAAATATTACGAGCTTGTATCTTTAGCCTTAGAAGCAATAACAGAGAGTTAGCCTTTCTGAACTAGATTAGATTGATTTCTTGATAATCCATCTTTTCATCAAATCTCTGCATATAAAATTAGCTTGTATCCTTTGAATCAAGTTATTTAAGGGATCAGATGTGATTGGTGTAGTTAGAAAATGTAAATCAAGGTGTAGTTGGGACATAGGATTTAACTTCAAATCAAGATTTTCTCATAATTCGTGTTGTTAGAAAATTTAGGGAGATCTTTTGTTTTGTTTCAGGTATTGGCTATGATAATCACATTTTGGGCACCTCTCAATCATTCTTAACAGACGACTATACTACTGGCGACCTGAAAGTGTGTACATAGGTTGAAGGGCCAAATTTCCTGTGATCCCAAATGACCCCAAATGTGCTCTTAACTTTTGTTCCAGTACTCCCTGCAAAGTAGGTAGGATAACACATTGACATTCATTCAAAAGAAAATGATTCATTTCTATTCACTAACCCATGCTTACAGGGAAGCACCGCATCATGTAAAGTAGGGGTGTGGATGACAGATCAAGCCCGTCAACATGATGCTGATTAAAAACCGCCATCCGAACCTGAATTTGAAGAACAAAAAAGAAAAAGCTGGATATATTCGATCTAGCACATCGTTATATTGGATTGTACTTGAAAGCTAACATATGTGCTAAATGTTGCTACATAAAAAAAATCAAAGAGGAAAGATCATATAGAACTCACCTTTGCTGACCTGAAGACGGTTCCAGAGCTAGGCTCTAGCTCCCCGGATATCAATTTCAACAATGTTGACTTCCCAATTCCATTAGGCCCAACCACTGTAGATGAGACAATTTAGTATGGTTAGAAATGTGCATTGCCTTACATCTATTTGTCATCCATTTGAACCAGCAATAAACTGCAAATAGGCAGATTGTGCATTAATACAAACTTTTGCACACAATCAGACTGAAAATAGCAATGAAATGGTAACACTCGATTTTAGAGAATAAAAATCATAATAAAGTGATATGTTTGCATTCACTTACTTGCCAAACGACTGTCAAGATCTATACCAAAATTTAAGTTTTTGAACAAAACAGGTCCTCCAGGATACCCAAATGAAGCATCACTACAAAATTACACATTTGTATCAGTGAACACCGTTAAGCATACTTAATAATTCCTAAATTTGACTAAGAAATAGCTGATGAACTCAACTACAGATAAGACTGACAACCTGAAGCTTATAATTGGTGCGCTGGGTCTATCTTCAGGCGTTGGAAATTCGAATTTGTAGCTGTATACATTTCAGAAGATAATTAGTATGATCACATCTATACAAAATGTGAAACCGTTGAAGAACATGTCTTAGCAATTTCTTACTCTGGATCATTAACAATAGCATCAACATGGCCCACTCGATCCAAAGCCTGTTATGAATTATTAGATTTCAAAAACCTTAGAAGGAAGTTCGCAAAGCTGTTCTGAAATAATCTTAGTTTGAATACAACGCCAACATATACAAAAGCCTTTTACTCATAAACCTTAAAAGTAAGGCCAGTCCCATACTCATCAACATATAGTGGATTGGATTGTCTGGACTGACACTATAAGATAAAATGGAAGTACAATGTGAAACATATAAAAGAACCTTGTACTCATAAACCTTAAAAGCATACTATCATCTTGAATAAATGAACTAATAAGACGGGTTGAATGAATAGTTTCCAGTGCATGATTATCACACATACAAGAGACAGTTGGCATTCTCGACAAATCCAATTTTTTTGTTGTATCCATATATGAAGGTGGACTGACACCCATCTTCACATGACGTGTCACTCTGATAATACACCACAAGTGGTAGGCCAGCTGAAGGGGTTATTGGCACCTGTACTGGTTAAAGAGTGTGCCACTATGGTGATGCTAGGAGGGGCACAAGTAGTGCCGTAAAGGAACTGAAGAATCCAATATACTGTGCACAAAGTAACAGGACACAGACAACGAACCACTCTGTTCTCAATGTAGACAATTCAAGAAGGAAAAACACAATTATTTGAAAAGCTACACATTATGGATCTTCACATGCACATATAGACATAAGGTAACTTTGAAAACCTGTGGTACTAGAATAGACAAGCTGTGTGCACTAAGGGCATTGTTACAAAGTGGTTGAGCAATGAACATCACTGTGTAAAAGGCTACACCTGACAGATAAAGCTCTTTCCAGCTATGCATGCATTTACAAACATGCAAATAATATCGTTAAAAGTGTGTTGTTTTCCTAGGATGCAAGCAACTCTTTGTTTAT
This sequence comes from Azolla pinnata, assembly GCA_037176905.1. Taxonomy (NCBI): domain Eukaryota; kingdom Viridiplantae; phylum Streptophyta; class Polypodiopsida; order Salviniales; family Salviniaceae; genus Azolla; species Azolla pinnata. The sequence continues at coordinate 25,313 of JBBBWG010001238.1, forward strand.
CTGTAACAACGTGTGAGATGTACATACATGAAAATAATATCTTTAAAAGCGCTTTGTTTTCCTAAGAGGCAAAGCAAAAGCAATTCCTCACCTTAATTCTCGATTGAACAAGTGAAGCTCTCTTTGCATTGTAGCGGAACTTGTCGATGAATGCCTGGAATAAATGAATAGAACCGAGTCTTTCATCTCCATTGTTAATGTGGGATACGCTGAAGTGCATGATAATGTATACCTGCATATGTGCCCTTGTCCTCTCGTTTGCTTCAATGGCTTTTTGTTGGTTACGAACACGCTCTGACCTTGTCCTTTCAAAGGTGTCATAATCACCCTTGTATGTCACAAGCTTTTGAGCTTGCACATGAATCACATCTGTCACCACCTAATAGCATAAAAAAGATTAGGCAGAGAGGAACAAAATGAAATGCTAAATAAATCAGAATGATCTTTAGTGAACTGGATGATATTTTCACAAGCTTGGAAATACTTCATGGAATCTGTTGAATATATTTTAGCTGAATTCTGACAATCAGAGACGTATTAGGCTTCGCTTTCAGTTAAGCAGTAACCTCTTCATAATCTTTAAGCATCATTTCACAACTAACATCCAGTTTATAAGATCAAGACAAGCAAAGGGGAAAAAGTTAGGAGGCAATTGCATGTCCAACTTTTACATACCGTGAATCAAGCCTCAAAAAAATATCTCACTTCACACAAGGCCAAAGACTGTCATGTCAAACTACAGAATAGCTTCAAAATTAGGTCACTCAACTTACCAGATTTGAATCAACTGCAAAAAACCTACCGTGTTCAAGAATTCCCGTGCGTGTGAGACAACAATAAGAGTCTTTGGCCATTTTTGTAAATATGATTCCAACCATAGAACAGCATGAAGATCCAGATGATTCTGAAACATTCGTAAGATCAATTCATGAGTCTGACATTCATGCAAAACTGTCTTATTATTACCCAATATTTAAAAGCTTGTCAGCCTTTTAGCACGATATACTTACAAAAGGAAAAACACAAGACAGTCTTTATGAAAAATAGCTTGAGACAACAGGAAAAGCTTACGGTTGGTTCATCCAATAGCAATAAATCAGGCTCAATAAACAACGCCCTTGCAAGTGCCATTCTCATGCGCCAGCCTCCTGAGAATGTCTTTGTTGAACGCTTTTGCATGTCTGATGAGAAGCTGAGACCCTTGAAAATAAAAAATGGATGTGACGTCTTAACCGATGTTCAATTTCCTGGTAAAATTTGCACAACTTCACTTACTGCAAGAATAGACGCAGCCCGAGATTCTGCAGAATATGCATCGATTTGTTCTAGCCTTTTATAAATCTCCCCCAGCCTTTGCGAAACAGGATCCTTATCTTCCTGTGTCCCTGTTCCTCCACTGATACTCTTTCCAGCTGTTTGTTTTAAAGTAGATGCCCCATTTGAAATAGATGCAGTAGCTGAATCCTTCTGTATTATTAAGTGTAAAGATTAACACTCACATAGTCATCCTAAGTAAAACAACAGAAAGTTATCACATAACAGTTAAACCAACAGATTGTTGTCACACCAATAACATTTCCAAGAATCTCGATTAGCAGGGTGAATCACAGTTACCAAATTATCTAGACAATCAACCTCAAATATCAAAGATAAATTTTTTACATACTGTGTTATACTAGTTGTCAATTCTAACCAGTTTCCTCAATGGTGCCACGGTGACGAAGAGGATTTACAAACCTACACCTGATGTTTGAAACATGCATATTTTTATCTCACTACATAGCATTCTGCACGGGTGGTCTTCAACCAAATAAATAGCAAGAATAGATGCCCCGTTGATATCTCAAAATACAATCATAAATATTTGCATGTTATTCATGAAATACGTTTTGCACCAAATAATTATTTGACATAGACTCAAGAATTTCAAAATAGCTCTAGACAAACAAAAAGATTAGAAAAGATTAGCGTGAGAAAACCTGCTGGGCAATGAGTTGCGCCTCTTCCTCCAACAATCGTTTTCTCTCTATGTCTGAATTCAGGACACATTCGAGCACAGTGGTTTCGTCTCCGACTACCTCTTGTTCAACATGTAAAATCTGGCAATTCTTCGGTATCCCATCAATTGCATGCATGGCCATTTGCTTCAGGAAAGTGGTTTTACCAGTTCCATTTCTTCCCACCAAGCCTTTACACCTCCAATACAAAATAACCAATTATATCCCATGCAGGAAAGAGATTATGTTCAGCAGCCATTTTTATTTCACCATTCTCACAACTCACCATAGTGTCTGCCAAAAGCAAGGGTCACAGAAGCCTCAGAGATGAGTTCTCGGCCACCAACAGAGATACTGAAATTTTCCATACGGATATCTCTTGGTGCATTATTCGCTTCTTCTCTGTTACGATGATTAATTACTGCAGCTGGCATATTTGCCTCTAAAGCTTCAACAGCTGCCAGATGTGCTTCATATTGTGCGTGCCTTTGCCGATCATCTTTTCTTCTTTTGCGTTCAATCTTTGCCTTGTCTCTCTCTGACAAGTAAAACGGGGAATCTTCTTCTAGATCAGCTTTAACAGGTGGCTCTTCCTCGTGCAATCCATCTGACATACGCACAGGTGCTGATAGACTTCTAAACCCATCTTTGTAAACCACTCTTTCAGCACTTTCACGAAAACCTATTTTCTCAGCAAGTTTGCCACATACCTGGCCAAAAAACGAAAAGGATAAAAAACCATAATTCCTTTGTGTTTACATTAGTGAGCTCCCAGGTCTTCTCTATGATATCAACAGAGTTAATAGGACAGTCACCAAATTTTTGCTTCTAAGTTCTGAATGGAGGGCAAAGAAACAAGAAAAAAAAAGGAATGGTTTTTTAGCACCAGCTTGACCCTATGACTTTTAAACATTATCTGCAATGACCTATTATGTGAGTGCTAACAGAAAAGAATACCCCGTGACCACAACGGGGTATATATATACACACAACAAATTTATTTTCAGAAACGCAAACACGTCAGATTGAATCTCTTTTGGGTCTAAAACAAGCATTTTTTGTGTAAAACAATCTCTACAGGCCTCTCCTCAGGGTGACTGGATTCATTCGCATCTAATTCCTATAGTTTCTTTTTGGAGTTGTAAGGAGAAATTAGCCTAAATCTTCTGATCAAAACTCTGAACAGCAAGCTTTCATACCAAATGTTGAAGCACACATTGAGAAAACAACGAAACGAATCCATGCCCCGGGATTCATTCAATAGATCTCTGGTAAACAGAAAGAAGGAGAAAACCATATCCCCATAGGCATCTCTATATTATATTCTTGCATTCTTCAAAGGGAGGCTTTCGACACAGGCAGAAGAGAAACAGTTCAATCGAACCTATTCAACAGATCCAAACCCATACATTTTGAGGTCAGGCAAAAGAGTTCCAATGGCGAAGGGGAGAGAGGTCACAAAAGCCAACCTCCTGAGCTTCCTCCGCATTGTCAACGCATCCCGAGCCGACGAGGAGCTCGCCGAGGGCTTCGAAGGCGCCGGCGCCGTTCCGGCCGAAGTCGAAGGTCTCGTCTTTGAGGACGTCGACGATGTAATCGACGATGGTGGGGTCGACGCCGAGGGCTCGGGAGCCGAGGGCGTCACGGATGGCGGCTTCGGAGGACAAGTCGGCAGGAGGCATGGCGAGGGGCGGCGAGCAAGGGACGAGAGCAGCAGCAGCAGAAGGAGCTCGATCGAAAGCTCGCTTCGTCGTCGTCGTCGCAGCAGCAGCAGCAGCAGGAGCTCGATCGATCGATCGTCTTCTTCTCTCCCGTTTTTCTCTGTGTTTTTTTCTGTCCGTGTGTTTTTCTCTCTCTCTCTTCACACATTTTCTGAGATTTGCGTTTTGATGAATTGTGTGTGAGCGACTTAATTTGGAGTCTGAAACTGGCATTTTTTTTGGGGGCCTGTCTAAAATCTGGCATTTTTTTGGGGCCTGTCTAAAATCTGTTGTTTATCGGAATGGTTTTTCTGCCTGCGGAGACGATTTTGTCCAATTTTGTTTTCAGCTCCGTGATTTGTTTGAAGCAATTTCGAACGAATCCTTTAATAGAGGCGGCAAAGAAATCGATCCTTCAAGCGATTTAGTTCAGCATTCTGATCGCGGTTTCGGATTCGGTGTGGTGCTGCTTGATGAATGTGAGCCATGAAAGAGCCGATTTGCAGTCTGAACGACCGGTTTTGTCAGTATTTTGTCGAATTTTGTTTTTCGCTCCGTGATTTATTTAAGCGTTTATTTGAGCGATTTTGAACGGAGCCTTTGATAGAGAGAGGTGACAAAAGAATCGGTCGCTCCGCGATTTAGTTAAGCATTTTCATTGCGGTTCGGATTCGGCGTGGTATTGCTTGATAAATGTGAGCAAATGAAAGAGCCGATTTGCAGTCTGAACGATCGGTTTTGTCGGAAATTTGTCAAGATTTGTTTTCTGCTCCGTGATTTATTTAAGCATTTATTTAAGCAATTTTGAGCGAAGCTTTTGTCAGAGGGGACGAAAAAAATCGATTGTTCCACGATTTAGTTAAGCATTTTGATTGTGGTTCGGATTCGGTGTGGTATTGCTTGATGAATGTGAGCGAGCGATCAAAGAGCCAATTTGCAGTCTGAACAATCGGTTTTGACATAATTTTGTCAAATTTTGTTTTCTGCTCTGTGATTTATTTAAACAATTTTGAACGGAGAGGCGACAAAAAAATCGATCGTTCTGCAATTTACTTCAGCATTTTGTTTGGGGTTCGGACTCGGCATGGTATTGCTTGATGAATGTGAGCAATCGATCGAAAAGCTGATTTGCAATCTGAAAAAACCATTTTTCATAATGTACGATTTCTGCTTATCGAACTTTTTTCTGTCTACTCATTGAGCAGAGTTTTTGACTGAGTCAAAAACAATCTTTTAGTGATTTTAAGCATTTTGATTGTGATTCGGATTTCGTATGGCATTTTGCTTGGTGAATAATTATGGGCAATCAAAGAGCACCCTTGTATATATACTTTGTGTTTATCGTAATCTTTTGTCTGCTCGACGGGCGGAGTTTTTGACAAAGGAAGTAACGATCTTTCCGTGATTTATTTAAGCATTTTGATTGTGATTCGGATTTCGTACGCTGTTGCTTGATGAATTATGAGCAATCAAAGAGCCAACTTTGCAGTCTAAAAACCGTTTTTCGGGACAACTGGTTTAATTAGAGTTTAGCAGTTTCAGGTTAAAATCCAAGAGCCCAATAAACCCAAAATAAGGTTGTCTTTTTCAAAAGGAAAAGAATTCTTGTTTTCTTCCAAAATGAAACTCCTTTCATTAGCTATATGTTGCTTAAAAATGACCTTGTACAATATCAACTCAAAACAATTACATGATAATTCACCTATCATTTGAAATTATTATAACATCATTCAAATTATATACAAAATCTTGGCAACCAAAATGTTTAAAAGTTGCTATCACTCTTCTTGCACACTAGTAAAAATGAACAAGATAGAGTTCCAAAAGCATAGGGCTCACTCCAAGCAAGAATAAACCCAGAATTTCGGAGAGAAATCACGCGATAACTTGATGGGATGGGATTGGAGGGAGATCAATTTACTTGTACACGGAGATTTCGCTACATTAACAAAGTTTTGAGACAACCAGGAGATGCAAAGAAGAGTGGATTACATTCTTTAATGTCCATTTCCCCTTGTTAATCCCTTCATTTTTCCCTTGTTAATTATCCTCACTTCCATGCTCGGGGGAATCGCCCACTATGTACAAATTCCTCCCTCCATATTTGCGGAATATTCGCTCGATCGAATAAAGGTGAAATCTCTGGACATGATGCAATTCTCCCTATAAAATGGACTCCTATCAGGGATCAATTCGAGCCGGATATTCGAATTCCGCGGATTACCCGAAAATGATCTGAGTAATTTACGATATTTCAGAGGCAGGGGCCGAATTCGAAGTATATTGCGCCTGATTATTGTTCGACGAGCTCCGAAGAATTAGAGGATGATCCATACGATAATCCAAAGGGATAATTATTATATAATGATCGCTGATGATCAGGAAGGCAATATTCCGTCGATCGATCGATCGGCGGCGGCGGATCGGCAGCGGGAGGGAGATGGTTGTGTACCCCTTCGTAAGTCGTGATCACGAAGCGCGGCTCATCGAGCTGCCGTTCCACGCGTTTCTTCACATTGCAATGCTTCGATGTGCACTTATAATAGCTCCTGCAATATCATCGAGCAATGTAATTGCGAGCAAGCATGAGCGCGATTTCAGGGCTACTAGATCGGTTAAAAGTGATTCTAAGTTATGCTAGATCATTTGAAAGTTATTATAAGTTAAGGTCTAATCGAGCCGATTCCGCAAAATCTCAATCTCGCGGCGCACTGAGCAGGATCTAATCGAATGGGTTTCTACTAGATAAATCAGATAAATTCATGTGATGCAAGCACTTTACTCATAATTAGTTAAATCTGAATTATAGATTTGATTCCGCGAATCCCAAGCTCGCGGTGCCGTGATCACAATCTAATTATTAAATGGGTACTACTAGATCAGATAAATCATGTAATGCAAGCACACTACTTATGATTAGTTAGTTAGGACTGATTGAGCTGATTTTGCGAATCCCAAGCTCGCAGTGCGGTGATCGGAATCTAATTATTAAATGGGTACTACTAGATCAGATAATTCATGTAATGCAAGCACACTACTTATGATTAGTTAGTTAGGACTGATTGAGTTGATTTTGCGAATCCCAAGCTCGCAGTGCGGTGATCGGAATCTAATTATTAAATGGGTACTACTAGATCAGATAATTCATGTAATGCAAGCACACTACTTATGATTAGTTAGTTAGGCCTGATTGAGCTGAATATTCCGTGATCGATCCCAAGCTCGCGGATCAGTGACCAGAATCTAAATTAAATGTCCGACGATCATCGATTAATCACAATATATAATACCTCGGGTTATACGGGTTGTTCTTGGCTGCTTTCTGGCCATACTTGCGCCACTTGTAGCCGTCGTCGATAATGTCGACATCGATCTCCATCTTGAATGCCAGCTTCGGACCTCGCTCCTTCCGTGGCCTCTTCGGATTCACGCGTGGTAGCTGCTGCGACATTGGAGCTTCCGCACTCATCGTCGATGTGCTGATCATAATATGTTAGAGAATAATTTCAGAAAGAACTAATGAATGCGATTAAGTCGATCCGACAGAAGATAGAGTAAGAGAGATTTTAATGATATGATTGATGTGGATCCATTCTGGAATTGTCTTATAACTACTCGATCCTCGCATGATTCCAAAACCACTACCCAAATTAATTCTTTGAGTGTAGAATTGCTATCGTATACATAATCATCGGATGTTGCATCGTCGCTGAGCTAGATTCGGTACTGATCAGCTTCCATTGACCTAATTAATTAGCCGAATCCATCAGGGAATCCGGCCATAATATCGGCGGAGATTAATCTCGAATTCGGGCTTGCTGCATGCAGAATGATGATGCAGTGGTATAAGTCTATATAAGATTCGGGATCCCGATCGATCATCGAAGCATAATTTGAACCAAGAGGCCAGTAATTCAATGGCCGATTATTCGCAATCCCGAATAATAGCTGGGATCACGATAATTGCAGCATTCGACAAATGCGAGCGAGCTAGCAAATTTAATCGATCGATTAATGAATGAATGAATTGCAGCTAATCACGGCTAATTGCACGATCAGCGATTCGATGGTAGGGCTAGCGAATTAGATCCGATAATTAAAGCGTCGGATTAAAAGGGGGGGGGGGGGGCGCAATCAAATTAGCAGCCGATATCGGGCCCTAATCCGGATTAAAGCGACATCAGCATCAATCGATCGTCGAGCATTCCAACTCATAAAGAAAAAAATTCAAGCAATGCATGCATTGAAAAAGAAATAATAAATGCAAGGATCCAAGTACCTGCTTATGATTCCTCCGCAAGGCCGGATTTGCGCGGATGCTATATCGATCGCGGGCATGATGAAGTCCCGATCCTTGCCATCGGAATCATTGACGGCGAGTAGCGGATGCATCGATGTATTACTGAGCGAAGATCCGTGAGCTGAACCATCGAGCTCGCTTGATATCGTCTGATCCGCGAGAATCCGACGATTGTCGGGGGCATCATGGCGTGCCGCCGATGCAATCAGCCCCAATTCCTCCGACGATCCGATCTCGCGAGATTCGTCGTCGTCGTCGTCGTCGGGAGGAGGATCGGAGCTGATGCAGCTGTCGAACGCGGCCCCGTCATCGAGGCTCGGGCGATGAATACGCAGGTAATCGTAATCGTCGAAGAGCTCGCATGGATGGTGATGATCAAACAGCTGATACTCGGCATTGGAATATTCGGGATGGTAAGAACCAGCTGGTCCATGGCAAATCTGGCTCTGGCTAGTGGGCAATTTAGGGATTACAAAGCCGTTGCACTCATCGAATTGCATGGTGAGATCATAACAAGGGCTTGCTAGTGTTGCTACTAATTGCGCCATTGTTAGCGGAGCGAGAGAGAGCGAGAGAGAGAGCGAGAGCGAGAGCGAGAGAGAGAGAGAGAGAGATCGATGATGATCGAGAAATCGGATCAAACAAACCCCCACTTTGGGATATTGATTATGAGGCCAATTTTCAACATGCGTGTAGCAATATATATGTGTGGTGGCGTGTGTGTGTGTGAACGAGACATCAAATGCATGAAGAAGAGTGGTTGAATTCAAAGTCAATGTCAAAAGTCTTTGTCTCTCTCTCTCTCTCTCTCTATCATAATGATTAAGCGCCTGGAAAGGGCAACGTGATGCAGTAACCATTGAGCCCACCAATTAGGGTTTAGGGTTTTAAGGTTTAAGGTTTAGGGTTTAGGGTTTTAAGGTTTAAGGTTTAGGGTTTAGGGTTTTAAGGTTTAGGGTTTAGGGTTTTAAGGTTTAAGGTTTAGGGTTTAGGGTTTTAAGGTTTAGGGTTTAGGGTTTTAATTTAAGGTTTCGGGTTTTAAGGTTTAAGGTTTAGGGTTTTGGTTTTTAAGGTTTAAGGTTTAGGGTCTAGGGTTTTAAGGTTTAAGGTTTAGGGTTTTAAGGTTTAGGGTTTCGGCCATGTCCATGAGCTCCATTGTCCCAGTTTAGGGTTTAGGGTTTCGACAAGCTCCCAACCCTCATATATATATATATGTGTGTGTGTGTGTGTGTCATCGGCAACGACTCGGCTTGAACCCAAACCAAGCTGTTTTTAGCCGAGTTTTTAACCGGGTTTTTAACCAAGTTTTTAACCGGCTTGGCTTTTGACTCGGGCTCAAGCTTGAGATTTGTTAACTGGTTTCGGCTCAAGCTTCCCGCGGACTTCGTTTACATCAACTGCCTTTTTCTCTTTTTTTTTCTTTGCTTGTAAAAAGAATATAAAGAAATGTTAATCTTGGTATAGAGTTTGGTCTAAACCGTTAAAATCTTAACCGGTTCAGCCCTAAACCGGCTGAAGTCTGAACTAACTTTAGCCTGAATCGGTTTAAACCCTTAACCGGTTTGCCTTGAACCGGTTCAAGTCTTAACCGATTAGGAACGGCTCGAGCTTGAGTTTTCTCGAACGGCTCAGGCTTAAACGCGTTGGCCTGAGATCATCTTTAACCGATCAAGCGAAGCAGAGTCGTTGCTGATACCTCTCTCTGTGGCCAAAGTTACCTGAACCCTAAACCCTAAAACCCTAGTCGAGACGTGGGGATCGTGAGAGCATGCAACTAGAAGGTTCCAGATCAAGGGACCACACAGACAGACGATGAGCTCCGGTGGCCCAAAGACACTGGCATCTTAGCAAACATGCGAAAACGGAGCAACGCCATCGATAAATCGTCATGCATCCATGATGCATCGCCGAGGGGATGGAGCCCGCGGTAACCTTTTCAGCACATTAAAAGCCACTTAATCAATCATCCGTTTAGCGCATTAAGTACAATGGGCACCGAATCCACTTAGGGCTCTCTTCTTCTTCTTCTTCACCGAGTCATGGTGGCGAAGAAGTCAATGAGGGTATGTGGAATCAATCGTTGTGTACACAATCGATCGGTTCAAGGCTGACAATAAGGCTTCTGAGAAGAAGATTGTGGGGGGGAGAGAGGTGGATGATGCCTTCACGGAAAAGGATCGGGGAAGTCGATCGCATGATTGCGGTTTCGACCCCAAACCCTAAACCCTAAACCCCAAACCCTAAACCCTAAACCCTAAACCCTAAACCCGAAACCCTAAACCCTAAACCCGAAACCCGAAACCCTAAACCCT